>JAOBYF010190325.1:0-10497 GCA_025403605.1 Parazoanthus darwini | reverse complement strand
TCCCTCTTCAACTAACTGAGGAGTTATTGATTGTTTTAGTTTTCTGAGAAGTTCTCTGACAAGCAAATGATTAGTTTAGTTTCAGAAAATATCCAGACCCAAGCATGGAGGAAGTTTTGGTTTGTACCCCACTCCCAGGAATTTCAGCTTTGAGCCCATATTGTATTCCTTTAAACAACCAATAAGGGGCCCCTTTCTTTCTAGAAATGTATTTTCTTCTTTGGTGGGGTATGATAACTTTTGAGCAACACAGTGGGTAACAATAACTATTGTGAGTTTCTATTTTTCTTTTCCAGGACAATCCTGCTTAGTGTAATATCCTTGTTAAATGAACCCAATACATTTTCCCCTGCGAATGTCGATGCTTCAGTAATGTTCAGAAAATGGAGGGATACCAAAGGAAAAGATGGAGAGTATGAGAAAATAGTCAAGTAAGTTCCATGCCTTTATTACAGCTCTCAGAGACAACTCCCTTCACAATGCAATTTATCTATTCCCAAGGCAAGTTGACACATCTTCTGTCAAAATAGGTTTCCCGTTTCCTGATGCTTTGCTGTGCTATGCAGGCCTGTAGGCAGGGGGAGGGTGCAAGGTGCACACACATCCCCACACAGGTCAAAAAGGTCCACAGCAGTGTGCTAAACTTGTCTTTGCATGTATGATTGGCAAAACATTCTGACAGTGTGGTAAGTAATCTTGGTCTTTAACGTTGGCCCACTCCTTCCCCCTGAGATGGTATAACGCGAGGTCTGCAATGGTGTCGGTTCACACCTCCCCCATCAAAAATCCTGGCTACAGGCCGGCTAGACACAGTACATGCAAAAATGATGTCATTCACTGCCAGCACTATAGATTTCTTACATAGTTTTTGCACAATTCTTATTGCATTTTGAACAATACCATACAGACTGTACTACTCTCAGAAATTCCCCAGGAAAGTTTTTGCCTGGATTTTCAGAGCTGTCTTCCAGGGCTCTGAAGAGCTCAAAATTATACGGGCCAAACTATTTAACCTAAATATGGCCTGTTGGACTTGACTTGTGGGTTTTTAAAGTGGTTGCTTGTTTTTTCTTTTTTTTAATAAGTTTTGAAAAGGATGGAGAGCATTGGTACAAACATGTACCAACTTACGGATGTGCAAGACTCCAAAACAAAAAAACAATTCACTAGAAAAACCTGTATTTTCTTTGTTTTACATTTCCCAGTGGAGTCTTGCAAATTCTTTTGTTCTCCAGTATGGTGTATTTTGTACCATGTGACCTCTAGCTGCACAGGGCCTATTGGTTTAACATCTAAATATCAAAGACAAACTGCTTTTGTTAGTAATTTATCATGGTAATAATGTTTGAAGTCTAATAAATAACTACCATGATAATAAATCTGTGTCTAAGTGCAAAAACCTGCTTGAATATTATCCCCTTGCCCCCATTGAAAATAACCCAACCATTCCTTTTGAAAAAATTCTTTTGACCAAATAAAAGACCTTGGTATTTTTTACAAAGTGTAGCATCTTTCTTTGTTCAATCACTTGTTCAACACAGCTGAATGAGTGATTATTTTAAAACTAGGTCAGGTTTTTAACGACTTAAAATTATATTCATTTGGCATTAATTATTTTCTTGCAATTACAGAAAGCAAGTGCTACGTTCCAAGCTAGATGCTGAAAAAGATGGTGTGACAGTCCCAACCACAGTGCAAGATTATTGTGTAAAGTCAAAACCTGTAAAGTCAGACAGTGATGATTTCACTGATTTTTATGATGATGATTATGCAGATGATATAGACGATGATGACGATGATGACGATGATGCAATGGAATATAGTGAAGACTCTGGAAATGAGGAAACATGATAATTCCTAATTTCTAGAGTGGAAATTTTTAGAGCTGTATATTTTGTACTTTGTATAAATAGATTTTTTGATGTTTTCATTGAGTACTGCATAAAACGCCTGGCTGACAATCTTCAAATTCCCTAATTCTGGTTAATATAACAATTCTAGTGACTGTGTAGTTTACCTAAATCTAATTTAAGTTCTCTTGAATCTAGCTCTCTCTATATATAAATTACATAATTTATGTGAGTATAATATAATGTAGCGTCGTGGAATATCTTTGGAGGCCAAGGGGTTAATTTTCTGTTGCATGAATGCAGTTGAAAACAAAAGGAAAAGTACAATGTTCGTTACACCAACCTTTGACATCAGGCACCATGATGACACAACCTGAGTAGATTCCTGGATCAACTGGCTAAATTAATTTATAGCACGAATCAAGATTTAATTTCATAACAAACCAGTTGAATGTGCTCGGGTTTGTAAATAAGATTTCAACTAAGAAGACACTTCTTCAAAGTTTAGTTAGTTACAAGTAAGTAGTGATATACAGTATTTATTGGCTGTCCAGCTGTAGGTTTTTAATGTGAAATGTACATGTAGGCCTATCTTCCAGCAAGGATGGAAAAGTTTGCTGAACATACCATTGCAAACAACAGCAATGCCTTGATCAGAGAAACCGTAGACTTTCCTCCAGTCATGAAGCTAAAAGCTGGCTTGCTAGGGAGAAATGATCTGAGTAAGACTGTTGCTGTGCTTCACCCAGGTGAAAACTGATTCGAGTGATTAGTGTCATTGTTAAACCACATTGTTTCCCGCTCAGACAAGAACTTGTTTGCCG
This sequence comes from Parazoanthus darwini, assembly GCA_025403605.1. Classification (NCBI taxonomy): domain Eukaryota; kingdom Metazoa; phylum Cnidaria; class Anthozoa; order Zoantharia; family Parazoanthidae; genus Parazoanthus; species Parazoanthus darwini. The sequence goes on along the minus strand of JAOBYF010190325.1, from coordinate 7,823 downwards.
AACGTCAAATCCGTGCTGTGTAAATTTAGTTCAGAAAATATTCAAACTCGGCCATGGACGTGGTTTTGGTTAGGACCTCGCCTGGAATTTCCAGTTTGAATCAGCAAAACTTGGCTTCTGACACCCTTTCCCTAGGAGTTTCCAATTTCCTCAATGATGGAGGTGGGATTTAATATTTCTGGAAGTACACAATTTGCCGAAGGATTATCTTCAGTGGCGAAAACTTACATTCACGATGAACTAAAAAACTTCCGACATTCTTGGAGTGAAACTGGAAGCTTATCCTAGAAAAGGGGATAGAAAAAGTAGAGAACGACAAGTGACAGTGAAATACTTTGTTACAGTATGAATGCCTCGTACAAGCTCTCGGCTTTCGGTGATTGTCTCGGATAGTAACATATTTGTTGGTTGTTTACCCTAAAAACAATTGTCGATCAGGCATTACAATTTTTTCTAGTTTTCTTTCTAAAAACACTTATAGAATTCAAGTTGGAGTCGGCTATGTTCTCTTTTCAGAATTATTTCTTCATAGAACCGATTACATGTGGTCTCAACTTCGACAGAAATTGTTCCAGGGCTTATATTTGGCATTTTATAGATACGCAGTTGCATATCCTAAGCGTCACAGCACCGAAATGTTGTCTGGAAAATGGCCTCAAGTTAGTCTTTCTAAAGAATTTGAATGCAAAATGGACAAACTAAGAAAACCAGTGTTAGTACAATCGAATACCAAATATATTGTACTGAAACTATTTCCGATTTTTTTACTTTTTAAACTTGTGTATAATTAATAAATTAATGTCAGAAAAGTATTAATCTGTGCTTTTGTTACGCCGATCTTCAGCTTTATTCTTTGAATAATCCAATAAATTCATTAAATTAAAGAAACTTTCCTAAGTGCTTGTTGCTGATAGATTCCGCTAAAGGTGAGCACCAAACAAACTGTATTTACTGTTGTTAAACAATGGGACCGTTTATGCGAGATAAAATAGTCCGCGGCTTACATACGGCTTACGCGAACTGATCCACTGCTCGTATATATGGTTTACGGCTTAGTTTGCGTCCAAATGTTAATTACTCCTAGCAAATCTTGAGAGGGTTTTTTTCTTTAGTTACAGTCCTCCTATTTCTTCCCCTTGTAGTACTCTGAAACTGTCTTTTCACTCATTTTCTGTCGTTATTCTTACTGGACTGAGTAAAAAGCAACTTGTCTTCAGGAAACTTTTAATAGAACTTGCACATGCGCTTTTGATGTACACCCAATGATGCATACCAACCTAACTTGCTTCAGGGTGATCACAAGCTTTGTGTAGGATAAGCGCTTGAGCCCAACTTGTGAAGTATAATGTCATAAATGTGAAGACAAAGTGTTCTACAAATATCCCAAGTAATACCTTCCGAGCGAAAGCCCTACAAAAGAAATGGGCCCACACGGTGAGTAGAGAAAACGTTTCTGACCCTGGCGGGAATCGAACACACGACCTCCGGAACAGATCACCGTTGCTCTACCAACTCAGTTACAAAGCCAGATGGGATCTGGTCGTCGGTAATTTTATCTAAAAGATTACGATCTTAAAAGATGGTAATGAAGCGGCAAAGTAGCCGTTAGCTGTGTGTAGCATGCACAAAGATCCCATGCAGTCCTCCATGCACTTGATGGTAAAACATTAAATTCCAACCCAACTAACCACAAGATGTGCAAAGCACAATGCATGATCCCTGTACTCCATACACGTGCTGGTGAAATGGTGCATTCCAACCGACCTTCCGTCGAGGGACAACTCTGGATCAGAAGGGCCAAAAGGAGGTCGAGCCCAAACTCGTGCCCGTTATGGTTTAAATTAAGGCTGGCGTCAGGGTTATTTTCTTGTTATTTTATTGAGAAAAAGGGACTTGGACATATATTTATATATACGTTAACAGTCCACAGACTAAAAACTAAAGTAATGAAATGGCATTTGTAAAGCGCACTTTCATAAACTGCTCAATATGGGGAGCAATGAAACAAGCAATGTGAAAAAATTAAGTTAGATTTACACTTAGAAAAGTTTTCTGTGTTCCGGATGTCAGCAGGAACATCGTTCCGTAACGTTGAAGTGACAAGCATGAATGAACATTCAACAAGAGAAAACTTTGACTTTACGCAGTATAGGAAAGAAAAATGCCACGGTTGGGAGTGAAGTACAATATTGCAGAATATGCAGTTTAAACTGATTGGGTACATACTATCTATCTACAAGTACTATATATATACTCACAAAATACAATTCTGCATACAGTCTACATAATTTTAAAAATATACACGTACTTCTCAAGTGTGTATTCGGAGGCTCTTGAAAAATGACAAGTGTCAATTCTGCATATTGTGTCTATTCAGACAAAATAAAGGGTATACATGCCTAAAGTGTGTGTTCAGTCTTGAGTGTATGTTCAGAAACTCTTGAAAGTGTATATTTAGAACCAATATGCATTTAAAACATGCATATGTGTACTTAGGAGTATCGGAGTAACTATACACTAGTTCATATTGAACAGTTCAAATATATACAATTCCGTATTATGTATATCCTGCAATACCGTGCCCGATGGTGGTTGGAGCCGCTTTGGTTGAGCTAATACGATACAATTTACAACAGAATAAAATGCATTCTCGTTTCGCTTCAAGATGTTTACATTCTACTCCCGAGAGTGGATTCTTCGTATTCAATCTGAGCCAGGTTCCGGATTTGTACAAAAGTTCTGCAACCCATATCGAAAATTTTTTTGTCGATTTTTTTTTTGGCGCACGCATGAAAAGAATCGAGCCACAAACTTGGTTCCACAAGGAATTGACAGATAACGCTGACATGAGGGGATGTCTAATTTGTTTTTAGGGGAGAAACAAGGGACGGAAGCAATTATTTGGGAACTTCACAGAGTACGACCTTCCGTTGATATCTGCATCAAAAGCAACACAGACAGAAGAATAGGAGTAATGTCTCTTATTTTCACCAACTCTGTTTGTATTGAATCATATTTGTTGTATCACTTTGGCAAAGACGCGTTCTTTCTATAATTCTAATCACGGTTAACCGGAGACAGTGTCGAAAGTTCTAACGAAATACTCTTGTACAAGAACATTATCTGAAACAGTTTTTGAAAAAAAGTTAGAAAATAGTTATGTGTGCAAGGTAAACTCTATTGGTTTACGGAAACAGAGCAATATTTAATGTTCTCATAGAATATACAACTATCTGCATTGTACTATTAGCAACTGAAGACATAATTTATTTATGAGTAGAAAAATATTTTATAATCTTGTATAAACAAGGTAAAAAGCAAATTAAGGAGGTTTCTATATCATTTTACTTTTGTATGGATTGACAAGAAAACCACTTTGGCCATTTATATGTTCCAGACTCCTTGAGTCTGAAAAATTGCTATAATTTTCAAATAAATTTCTATCTAAACTGAGCACTCTCCGATCCCATGGATCGCTTAATCAAACAAAACTGAACAATCGGAAACTCCTAGGCTCCACATCGACACACCATTATAATGGTGAAGTCAGCTCGATTGTCATTTTTGACTAATGATAAGTCCAGCACAAATCACCACCCATTCACTTGTTCAGTCCAGCACCAAGTTATCGCTCCTAAAAAAAAATTCAATAAATTCAATAACTTCAAAACTAAAAGCATATTGATTTTCTTCAGCAATTGCATCAGCAACATAAATACATCCCATACCTAACAATCGTATATAATAAAGTCACAACTTTCCGTAAGACTCCTCTTTAGTCCATCCACAATCGTATATAATAAAGTCACACCTTATCATAAGGTCTCCTCTTAAATACGGACACCTACACTACGGGCACCCCTACAACAAGGGCACCTCTATACTAACAGCACTTCATTAGCAACTGAAAGTTCACTCATCTGATTGAAAAAAAGTCCACTTTAATTGAAACACTTCTCAATGTTGGGACCTCTTAAGCCCTGGAGACTCCAGGCACCTTTCACTTTCTTTTTCTTTCTCTCCTTTTTTTTTCACTTTCGTCATTTTGTTTTCCAACTGCTGAATTTCAGATGAATTTAAAGTGTTTCTTTGATTTGATCTGAACTTTGTCGGTAACATATCATTGAGTTACTCGGTCAGTACAGCTTTTTGAGATGTGGATTTAGGCGAAACCTCCCTGATACAAGCGTCAGAACCTCTATTACAGGCACCTTGTACTGTTCTTTCAATGTCCGTTTTCATAAGATCTGACCGTACCTCTTTACTTGCAACTTTTATGACTGACAACTGTTATTGATCCTGTGCTTCTCAATCATAACTGTGTTCTGTGAAGTTTGACAAACTTCCAAACTGACTGATATTGATCGATACGAACACTGTATCTCCGGCGATATATTTTCTTTCTTAGAGTGTTATCAGGTGATTTTATAATTTACAAGAGCATCCCTTAAAAGCATTTTCAAGCATTTCTGAGACTAGAAAGACAATTTAATGGTGCAATGACTGCATGATCAGATGAACACACATTGAGATGATTTCTCCCAAATGTCATTTGGAAAATGTTGTATTAGCGAGGTTGTTCTTTATTCTCGAAAAATTGGAAGAATTGGATAAAAACTGCGAGACTGGGTGATTGCATGCATGTAACTTCGATGAATTCTGAAAAAAAATCGAAGGAACGAAAGCACACTACTAAATTATGAATTTCAAACAAAAATTCTATTTCTGTCCCGTAAAAATAAAATTCAACTGTAAAATATTGGATTTCTTATAAATTTTAATGTTGTTGTAATGGATCAGTGATAGTTGAACCGGATACGTTTCGTTCTAAACAGAGTATACGTTTAACTGTACGGTTAGTATAGTTAAACTTACCTTATAATGAACTTCGGATAGACTTTTCAGTTTTTCAGCCGCCTTTTGAAGAAAAGTAAAAACAATTCAATTTTACCACAGTATTTCGCACAACACTAAAATAACAGTTTGGAAGTATAGTTCGTATACTGATACTGAAATGCGAAAACCTTACACTGGATTTCACCAAGAGACAATACGACTCTTAATTCTTTTTATTTTAACACTACGTGTCTCTTTCATTTGAAATCACAAAACATTTTCTATGCTAGTTTTGTGATACAGGTAATAGCTTATGCTAGTCATTGTAATAAAATTAAGTAAATGCCATGTTAGGACAACAGTTACAAACTGAGAACAGGTTTGTTAAAATTAAGTAGGAAAAAAGTACACACCTGCATTTTCAAAAAGTGTCCTTTTTTTAAGGCGGTCAAATTAGATTGTCACAAAACTGTTATATAGGACCACAGTACTGACGATTGATGATATGAAGTTGAAATCTTTTTATCTCCATCGAACTGTTCTAAGAGTATCATTTAGTAGGTCATGGTGCACCAGAAGTAGCAATCGCGTTAGTATGCATAGATAGAGCCTCCAAAATCATACTCAAGATTACTGGTTTCAAATGTCCATTCCAATTTGGTTTCTTTTAAACTCTTTGTTACAATTGGAAATTCAACAAACTGTATTAATGGAAAAGGACAAAAAAGCCCCAAGATTAAAAGAGAACAAGTTAACAGGCGCAATTAAGCATTACCAAAAGACTGCTACGTGTATAAATCCTTATTTGGAGCAAGGCTAATACTACGTTTGATTTGTCTTCAAAGGGAAGTCTTCAAGCCTGGCTTCCATCATCCTCGGAGGCCCAGGGGCGGTCCTTCAGGGCGAGCTAAAAATCTGAGGCGAAAAAAAGAAAGGCCTTCGGCCGCACCGTTCTTGGCCTGCTTTGCTCGGCATCCGAGACTGACTGCCCCTTGGTCTCAGAGGATGGGTTTCCATATAATCATCCGGGTTGTACTGTCAGTAATATGTAATTGTAATAAGCAGTAAAACTGGTCCAACCTGTTCTGCAGTCAAGTCTCTTTGCGCCTGAGCCAGCATTTCATAGCCGACCATGAACTTTTTTACCTGTCAAATGAATAAAAAATATGAACTATCGTCAACACGTATATGTTAAAACTATAATGATATCTAATAATGGCAAAAATATTAATTATTTTTGATTATTATGTTACCTAATTACCTTTGCATAAGCATAAGCTTTCGATTGCTTGTTTAAAAATGTATGTCCAAAAGAAAAAGACAAAAGAAAAGAAGAAATATATAATAAACACCATAAAATACATATATATGGAACTGTTTGTGTGCACTCAAACTTGAATTTCCTTGAAGGGAAGAGGATTACTGAACATGTTTTCTCCATAGTTAAACATTTTTTGTAAGTCCACTTAGTGGGCTACATGGGGAGCTTTCGCCCAACATGGAGGTACAGTGTACATAAAAGGGTAGGGATTTCGAGACAGAAGTACTAAACGTATACACAGAGGTAAGGAAAATTATCTACAATCGTACAAAATGATTCGAACCCATGGAGGTAACTTACTTACGTAATTTTATGGGCTACAAAACGTACAACATACTACTAAGTTAACTGTACACTTTGGAGTGGGCCAAAACATTAAAACTTAGATTTTAACTAAAACAGAAAGACTTAAAAAAAGAAGAAAGCGTATTTATTTTCAAAAAGCTCAAATACTGTCGAGATATTGCGAACGAAAGATTCCACCAGAAGTAAACTTTACACTCGACTGCTTTTTCTCTAAAGTCAATTTTCTGGAAATAATTTCCACAGGAGTTAGCGCAATACAAAAGCTCACCATTTGCCCAATTTTTGACCAATCGCCGTAAAATGCAGCAAAACTACACATGCAAAGGTCACGCCCAAAACAGCGCAAGGGAATTCACATTTTCATTTCAGTTTCTGTCTTGCACCTTTGTTCTTCATTTACGCAGTTTAGGCCTCGGAATTTTCTTTAATGAACTCTAAAAGTTTACCAAAAGGGTTGCTATTTTCGATATCGGTACAAAAAGGGATTATGGAAAGGTAAAGGGTTAATTTTTTGGGTTGGGGGCCCTTGCCCCACCCCCGCCCCCATATTACTTTATTGGGCAACCCAGACAATTCATTCTCCATGCATTTGTGCTGTTTTGTCGTCTGACCAATTCGCAACTACTCAAAAGAACTGCTAACTGTAAATGATATCTGTACATTAAATGCACCTGTCAGCACTTTGCTCCTAGAAGGGGGGAATACCCAAGCATTTGGAGGTCAATCGCCCCACCCAAAAACAAACCGAATTTTAATACACAAAAATTCGACAAGTTTCATCACATATTGGCTGAGCAAGAGTCAAATCTCCGACCCACGGGACCAATATGCAAATCAATCCCATTGGGTTTGCCTGATACCTCCCTCTTGGACAAACCACCGACAGGTGCATTGATAGCTGTATGGCTTGTACTGGTGTTCACTGCTAACTGATCAGGGCTGACTTACTGTGGCAGACCTCAGCAGAGGAGGGTAGTAGTGAGCATGCAGCTGCCAGTGACTACGAAACACAACAAAACAAAGTCAAATAAATGAGTCTTTATTCACAGTTCCTGCAGCATTGAGATTAACAGATTTAAGTAATCTTAAAGACGTTTTAATACTACCTACAACTGTACAAGTTAACTTTGAAACTTTGTATCCTTCATTCGTGTGGAAAACTAAGACCTGTTAAGATTAAAAGCAGTGAATCTAGCCACTTTAAAGACCTTGAAAACTTTATATTTCAAAATAAGACTTTTTAAGGATCCATGGAACCCTGTTATTTGTATAGCCTGGCTGCTGTCAAGATTGAATAACGTGTATAATGTGGAGCTACTCACCACTTGTATAAAAAGTGATGTTTCAGTGATAGGGGAGG
>JAOBYF010190214.1:0-10498 GCA_025403605.1 Parazoanthus darwini | reverse complement strand
CCAGAATGGCGCGCGAAAACTGAGGCGAGCGGATCGTCTCAGTTTTCGCGCGCCATTCTGTATTCCCGATCCCTCGCTCGACTATCATCCGGAGGAAAAATAAGGACTACTCGTAGTCTAACAATTAGTTTAACTACGTAGCCAGCAGGCTTGACGAATTTGCATGGACAAATTAGTCAAATAAAGCCTGTTTCCCACATAGACGTAAATCGTCGCAAACAGTTTGCGGAGGGGTGTTTGGGAGCCAATGCAAATCATTTGCGATAATGGGAATACATTTTTCGGAGTCGCAGACGATCGCAAACAAGCCGTAAATTAAAGATGGAATTTCTATCTTTACAGCAGGCCTGGGACCGTTTAGCCGCGACAGCGAGAAACAGGTGTCGTGGAAAGCCTTTGCAAAGAGTTTGCGAACGATCGCAAATCGTTTGCAAATTGTTGCAAACATTTTGTTGATCATCGCAAACATCCCTCCGCAAATCGTTTTTGAATGAGGTAATATACAAAATAGTGATCGATAAATATAGAAATTACTTAGGGATGGATTTAAATAGTTGCTTTTTAAAAGGAGTTTTTTTGAGATTTTTTAGATCTTCATCAAGACTATTCTAGACTTTTGCACTGGCAATAGGCATTGGCTTTCCCGTTTAAAACACACATACATTACTTTGAAGCTTTAGACGCATTTCTAATGATTTCAGAAACTCATCTTGAGTGTCCATTTGGCACTTCTGCTTCGCCATTTCCGCTTGGGCGGTTCGAATGTATTATATTCAGTCATATGCACGTTTCCTAATTTATTTCTCTGTAAGTCACACATTCTGCGGCGAATATGCTATATTTTTGATGATCCAAAAATCCCATCCTACCATCAGAACGTTATAACGCCGAAAAAACAGCAACTGATAGCACTTTGAAAGATGAATTCGAACAAAAATATCCTTCGGGATGCAAACAATGTCCTTCGGGACACAAACAATGTCCTTCGGGTAATGTCCTCGAGGACACGATTTAACAGCTAACAGGGACTGAGATAACGCTCGCCCGATCGCCAATTGGCGACTGGATTTTGTTTTGGACGAGCAGAAAACTTGGAAAATTACTCTTTTTTCGCCCGAATGGCGAGCAATGAACTTGATCTTAATCTGTATTTAAGAAAAAACGTTTCTCGTATGCTTTTGGTTGAAGTTATCTTTTGATTTTGCTGTGATGTCTGAGGAAAACGATATGTAAGCAGAAAAACTAAATCATTCTTTCTGCAAGCTCGTTACTATGAGGCTTGCGTGACTGCGAGACAAAACAAAATCCAGTATTTTAATTATTGCTGCACGCGCACGCGGCGCGCACACTTGGGGCCGTTGCGGTTGGCATATTTTACAGTTGGCAATCGGTGTGCTGCTTCAACAAAGAATAAAAAAGACACACAACCTTGTAGTAATTAAAGTATAAACCTTGTAAAAGTCAAACATAATGCGAACGGGAAAACCGTCTAATTTCTTACCCATTTTTGAAGCAAGAGACAAATGGGCGCTCTTGGTGTCACTGGCCAGCGGTACATGTTATTTTATGCGATTCTGTCATGATTTTACAATATTGTACAATAAAGCGTGAACATTACTGAACATTCCATTGTTTTACGACTGGTGGAGTCTCCGAGGAAGCCAAAAGCACTATACAAAAGCCAAAACTAAAACGACTGCTTTATAAGCAGAAATGGAAGCCTTGATAGCGAGCCTAAAACACGAGGTCGAATGTTCGATGTGCTTGGAAAGATTTACACAGCCTCGACAACTCCCATGCTTACATAGCTTCTGTCTTGCATGTCTGAACAAACTTGCGAACCAGGCAATCGGCGCTCAGGAAAGGATCATTCAGTGTCCACTTTGTCAAGCTGTTGTACCGCTACCAGATTCGGGAGATTTCAATAACCTACCATCGAGTTTTTATTTAAGCAGTTTCTGTGATATTCTAGGAGACTTCGAAAAATATCAGCATGGCTCGAAGTCGGTGGTGTGTGGCAACTGTGACAAACCCACAATCGAAGCCTCGCATTGTTCCGAATGTGCCATCTTTTTCTGTCCTACTTGCCTGGGAGCTCACACACTTCTCAAGGAAAAACGTAGCCATCGGATCGTGCCTCTTAAAAACTTCAAAGCAGAAGATTTCAAAGCAGTAGTGAAACAGGAGCAGTTTTGTCATGAACCGGGACACAATGATAAGCGGTTGAACGTTTTTTGCCACGATTGTCGGGTAGGCGCGTGCGATCACTGTATCCACGACCAACACGCGACTCACAACATACAACCTTTGACAGAGCTCGTCGAAAAAGAAAAACTCGCCTTGGTGGAAGGAATTAAAAAGATTAATGAAAAAGAGAAAAAGTATAAACAGTCGATCGAAAAGATTGACGAAAGGAAGCAAAATATTCGAGTTTATTTGAACGGAGTCAAGCGTGACATCTTGGAGGCGTCGGAACAGTATCTGTCATTCACGCGAGCAGTGGAGCGACAGAAACAGGAAATGTTAGACCAATTGGCAGACATCGAGGCGCAGTCGGTCGAATGCCTCAATTCTCAGAAAGAAACCATTGAGAGCGAATTGGAGCAGATGAGTTACTGTATCAAGACTTCTGAATCGTTCATGAATAATTTCTCCAGCCAAGAGATATTACAGTTGAAAGATACTGTTCACGAACGAATCCAGCACCTCCTACATTCATCCGCGCACACCGAACCCGATATGGACGTGAGGATAAAATTTCTTCCTAACAACCTTCTGCGCCAAGCGTTCGAGGAAACTGGCATTGGGGAACTAGACTGTAACTCGGTAAGCCCCCTCATGTCCAAAGCAGAGGGCGTGGCACTTACCCACGCCTATGAGGGGCTAGAAGCTGTTTTTACTATACTCACCAAGAACGACCGAGGTAAGATTTCCTACAGGCCAGATAACCGATTAACGGTGGATATAAGATCACCGACTGTCGGGTGTATCATACCGGAGATACAAGACTTGAAGGATGGTACGTACACTGTACGGTATTTTGCCCCGCACGCTGCTGATGACTATACGGTGTCAGTAAAAGTTGACGAAGAACATATCTACGATAGCCCCTTTGATCTCCGGGTTCACAGGCGGAGATTTCTACCCGAGTTTATTATTGGTGAGTACGGCTCAAACCCCGGTCAATTCAAAGGTCCGTATGGTATTGCCGTCAGCAGTGAAGACGAGATTGCCGTCACGGATGAAACAAACTACATTCAAGTCTTTAATGTTAATGGGAAACTCATTCGCCGTTTTGGCGGTAAGGGATCGGAGCCGGGCCTGTTTGACTGTCCGCGGGGGATCGCGTTTGACCTTCGTGGAAACATAGTGATCGCGGATGAAAATAATCACAGGGTGCAGGTGTTCGACCGTGAAGGGGAATTCCTGTGGGAGGTTGGCGGCGCTCGTTGGGATGGATCGGAGAGTTCCAAGTTAGAGCTTCCATGGGACGTATGTGTGGACAGCCTCAACAATATCGCTGTGACGGACCGGGGGAGACGCACAGTATTGGTTTTCACAAATGACGGAAGATACCTGTACAGTTTTGGAGACGCACCGGGGGAGCCCATGGGAGACAAGTGCCACTGCCTCGCGTGCAACGACATGTACGTGGTGTCCGACAGATTCAATCACAATATTAAAATCTACACCCGCACTGGCCTCGCGTTCGAGTGTGTAAAATACATCGGAGGGGAGGGAAAGGAGGACGGACTGCTACACAAGAACAAAGGCATTGTAGTGGACAAAGCTGGCAACATTGTGGTCTGCGACAGTCGAAACAACCGCCTCCAACTGTTCAAGTTTGACGGCGCGTTTCATGCTAAGTTTGGCTCCGTGGGCTGTGGTGCTGGACAGTTCGACAACCTGACTGACGTAGCAATGTTAAGCGACGGACGGCTTGTAATCTGTGACTACAGAAATCACCGTCTCCAAGTCATACGCTGATCAAGTTTGACGGCACGTTTGCCTCCGTGGGCTGTAGACCATGTTGAGTGACGTGCGGCTCGTAATCTGTGATTACAGAAATCACCACCCTCAAGTCACATGTTTCTGATAGACATTCTAGCATCCAGGGCTTCCTTAACTCGCATATGCTCGCTCCAGACCGAGGAAAACCAGAAACGATGCAGTAACAACATAGCTTCTCAAACGCGTATGGGCCCCACGAAAGTTTCTCTGGTAGATGAAAATACAAAAAGTTTAAGGGTAGCCATTACCCCTAAAACTACAGGGGGGAAACCCTTACAACCAGTTGTTGCAAACTTTGGCGCAATCCCTAACAATTTTAGGGGTTGGGAAGGGGGGGGGGGGGGGTAACGGGAGTGGAAGAGTTTTGAAAAAAAATAACGCACCAGCCGAAAAAAAAAACAAAATATTTTGCATGGCTTAAAGTTAAAAAAGAAAAAAAACCTGGAAATAACAACCAAAGATATGTGAACAATCATTACAAGGAAAAATTACACCCCCCTCCAACTTTTAATGAGTGCTTGGGAATTATGAAGAATAATTACTAAATAATCTATGTCCAGTTTCCATCATTAAGCCAAGAACTACCTATTAACTGTGAGTAAGGTTTGTTCGGGAAATATCAAACTGAGGCCTCGCGCGCTGTGTTGTCCGAGCGGTAGCGAGGTCAATGTCTCACGGCCGAAGCTTGATGTTTCCCGGAAAGACAAACGTTCGGGGTTAAAAAGTATTTTATTATATGGCATTTTTTTCTAAAAACGACATTTTAATACATGTTACGTACAACCGGATTTACTTACTTTGCACATCAGGTTATGAGCGGACGTAAACCTGTCTTTATCAAACAATAAGACGTAATGCCCGTTATGGGGGATCTAGACCGCTCAAGAACCATTCGAAAGGTGCAAAGTTTCTTTTACAATATAGTAATTCTTTTTATTGTCACACGGTCCTGTTTATCTAATTTTATAGTAAGAGAATTAACACTTTCCAGGAAGCCATCAGAGTAATTTGTAGTCAAAAAATTTCCTTAAATAAAAAATTCAGTACAAAGTTTAGTAGCTGTTCATGCTACTAAAAGCACGTTTGTTCTTACATACTTTGCAGGCAAAGTCCTAGACTTTCTTCAGACTAGCATCTCCAGTGTAGTAAAAACGCCTTTTACCACTTCACACCCCTGAGTTACAGCTTTTTCAAACGTCTACTTTAAATTTTCCAGACCCTGACATTATTTTCCAGGTCCGCAAAACGACCTTTAACTTTCGAGACTTTCAGCAGACTCGCCGGCCTGTAGTATCCGGGGGTGGAGGAGGGGTGCAAGATCCGCTTTTGCGGGAACCGACGGTTAAAAAATTGAATAATAAAAGAAAACATAATCGCAGTGCTTCTGTTCTAAGTCACAAACTGCGTAGTAAATCCTGTTTCTCTGTTTGTTTTCGCATTCAGTCCAAGTCTATCGTTACAACTTACTCTTAGTTACCAACTGCTCAAAGATGAGGTAGGTGCAAACTTAATGCGAACGTTCTCACTAAATCGCATTTTTAATCTTCATTTTTGGTTGCTTGATTTTCTTTCTATCTGCTTTCAAAGCGCACGGCATGTAGTTTCAAACAACTTGACCATTCAAAATCTCTTCGCCTGGAAATAACACTACCTTGAATTGAATTGGACGCAAAAGTTGGACCAGAACGTTTTTTTCCTTTTATCTCATTTTGTGACTCTGGAGCTCGTTTGCAAGAGTTCGAATTATATCGGGGCGAGGATGAAATTAATTACAGTAAACAAAATTCCTCTTCGCGTTGGCGAAAAGATAGTTATCACATCCTCGGTACCCGGGGGTGCTCCGGCGGGAGGGAAAATTAGAGGCTTTGCTCTCTCACCCTACAGATCTCCCTTTGAACTTGCACTCTACGGACAATCCCTGGTCCTTTCAGGTCCTTTCACCATTCGGACCACCCGTGGACCTTGCGCCCTACAGACCATTCCTGGACCTTACGCCTTACGAACCACCCCTGGACCTTGCACCCTACGGTCCACCCCTGGACCTTACACCCTACGGACCCCCCCTGGACCTTACACCCAACGGACCACCCCTGGGCCTTACACTCTACGGACCACCCCTGGGCCTTACACTCTACGGACCACTCCTGGGCCTTACACTCTACGGACCACCCCTGGACCTTCTGCCTTACGGACCACCCAAGGATTCACTGCACTATCGCTAACACGATAACAACTGTTCATTTAATTTTGTGCTCCGCCACACCTCAAGTGTCCTGTTTCTTTTCTTTTGTCTATCTCAGTAACGAGTTTTTGTCTATCCCATCCTTTTCGCTGTCTTGTCATCAGTTCTCTTTATGTAGTGATGAAGGGAAAAGTGACATCAACACTGGAGAGCTTCGGAGTCTGCCAAGCACGCGTTCTCTTTCTATCACGATTACATTTCAGGTGAAGTTAAAATCAAAAGGCTGGAATTTCTTTCTAAAATCCGCGGCTAGCTTCTTTTCTTCGTCCGCCGAGACCTTGCAGTTCCTCCAGTCTACTCTATCAGGCATATCTAGGATGGACGAGCTTGCCAGCACTTCCCTGTAGTGAGTCAATTATTAAAGAAGTTAGCGACTGAGAAGGCGGGTGCACCGGGGGAACTTGTGCAAGTGCATGCGGAGGGAGGGGGGGGGGGGACTTGCCTTCCAGAAATTACTAAGCTTATGTATCACCCTTAAGAGTATTACGTTTTGAGTAGACTTGGTACAGAAGTGGGCATAGATTTTTGTGATTACTGTACTTTAAAGGGGTACAGTTTCTTGCACAATAATGGCCTACAAAGTTCTTTTCAATTTGCTTTGAACTTTTTTTTCATTTTAGTTTGAAATAGGGTATGTATAGCAAACTACTCTTTCAGGTTTGAAGAGAATGTATGTTCAGGGTTTCAAGGATTGGGTAGCCAAGCTCTACCCAATACATGTACAAAGGGTACAGTATGGTTAGTACTTCCTTGACTGTTTTTATCCCTGAACAGGTTTTATACTTAAATTTAATGAAGTATCACTACAGTAGTTGATTTCACCTGTCCAAGTTTCTTTAGTCTCTTCTCCTCAATGGCTGCAATTGCTTTTCCTTCTTCAACATTCTGCAGGTAGACGTTGGCTTCTTTCTTTGCTTGAGATATTTCTGTTCTCATCCTCTGTTCCCTAACAGCTTTTTCATATGCTGTTTCCATAGTAAAATCACAAGAGAATGAGCTTTACTTGATTGGCACTTAAAAAATTCAGATTGAAGATCTGCCACTGATAGTTTTATAAGTATAATAACAAACTGGAATAAGATAAAAAAAACAAGTACATATAGGATTCCTTAGGAAGAAGCCAAAGCTATGGCAGAAGGGTTATTTGAAACTGGTTAAAACTTTAAAACAGTTCGGTTAGGGTTAAAGTTTGGGCAGATGATAAATGTTGGGAGATATTGAGGAGGCCACGCAGATATTTGAGAGACTACCAAAATAATGTGATGGTTGGAGTCAAGTAAACTTGAATGCCAAAGTAAAAAATATTAATATCAAATCTCACCCATCTTTTCACTGAGGTGTGTCCACTGGAATTTGGGAAGATATTTGATGTTCCATATGTCATCATGATAATAACTCTTCTTTTTGCCACCTTGATTAATAAAATTATAATAATTTAGAAATCGTATTTTTAACCAGACAAAGTGTATAACATTAAATAAGTTAAATATAATTTTGAATTTCTTACTGTAGGATAAGATCATAAATTTGCCATATAATAGTTATTATATACAACCAAAGTTCCCTAACACTTGAAGGGTTTTTTGAGCACTCTGGACAAGGACCGAAGCAAAAGACTGCAATCTAAAAATGAATTATTAAAAAGTCAGCCGACATAAAACTTCCAGTACAGGTATTAGTTTTATTAGTAGTTCTAAAGTTGTTTAAAAAGTGCATAAACTAATTAGCTATCATTGCACCATACACATGAGGATGTCCTGTTTATTTGTCATTGTCTGTACATGTAAATTTGTCCTGTCTATTTCTCAAATGTCTATTTGTATAAATCAATCTGAATATCAATAACAACAAAAATAAAATGAAATTTACAATGTAGTTGTTACTTCATTTATACTAGAAAGTTCCTGGACAACTTCTCTACCTTTTAAACAACTAATACTTAGAGTTAATTTCAAACTTTCTCAAACCTAGCTCGATCATTCTAGTATCGTAAATAGTTTGTTATTTGATATGGGGTGTGAACTACAGGTAAGGGCCTATAGATTGATTTTGAAAAGTAGAACAGAATTTCAGATAAAAAACTTGTTGGCCAAAAACTTACAATGTAAGCAGCCTACCAATTTTTATTAAGAACTTATAAATGGACACATATCAATGGACACATATTGGACCAAACAGAACAAGTAAATATGTGGTTCTTGTTACACTGGGATAAAACAGGGTACAAGACAGTGCAGTTTTTAATCTTTGAAAACTCTAAAATTCTACTGTAAATTCAAAAGAATGTAATACTGAAAAGTATCAAAAGGCCATCCTTAAGTTGAACAGTTCTACACAAACACAATTCTAGTTTAACCCTTTCAGCCCCAGCCAGTTTATCAGTATGTAAATCCTCTTAAAGTATCCATACAAATGAAGTTGTTTGGCAAAGAGAATAAAGCAATTGATCAAACACAGCAATTTATCTAAGATGAAAAACAAAATTCTCCCAACCTGTTTATAAGAAAAATATAGAGACAGTTGAGGAGAATTCAGCAATACACCATATGATGTGTTTCTGGTTGAAAGGGTTAATACAAAGCTATAGCTTGAGGGCAGCAGTAATGTATGCATAGTGTATGAACAAACAAGTTTGTGATTTATGGTAAAACTGCCTTGAGATTTTGGTTCATTAATTGAAAAACTCAAGAATATCTGAAGGCAAACATGGTATCAAGTTCCACTAACAGCAAAAGAAGTTTTAGGGTTGGCCTCAAATGTACATGTACTGTAGGGTAGGTCGCATAACTGGAACTACAGGTATTATTACATAAAGCCTTGTTATTATTGAGGGTTAATGTAACTGCTGGAATTCTGATTGACGATTCCATAACCTTGAACACCAGTCCTTTAAATCAGAGGAAAACAAGTAACACTGAGTATACATGTGTATCTGTCATATTTTGAATGCTTCCTCAGTTGAGTTCTATTATCTCAGCCTGTATTTGATTTTGTGTAGTTCTTCCATTAGCTGTACCAATACCAACCAATTATTGTGTTGTTGAGAGACACTGCCACAGCTTTAGCAACTCTCTTGTCTTTAAACTCAACCCATCCTTCTGTGAACGTCTTTCTCCCACTGCCTCCGTGCTTCTTCCTTTTCTTTCTTATGAGAGGATCTGGAATTATGGAAGTTTTGTTAGTGTATTAAGCCAAATAAACACCATGATACTGATTAGCTGTGCATATTTTTAGACTTGTTGATATGGTGCTTAGTAACTATGTCGTACTACTACTAGCTGCCTACAGCGTTCACACCGTGAAGTGCTAAATTCTGGATAAGGGAGCTAAAACTAAAAAAAAAAACCAAATCAGTTATACCGTACACATTTCAAATATTGAATGTTGTTACACACAGCAAAAAACTTCCAGTCTTCCTTTCAGTTTAAAATCAAACAAGTCACAAAAATTTTCACTATGGCTTTTACACTGTTGGATTTAATAAGTGAGTATAATTATTGCTTTCGAACTCCAGCGCTTGGGTTAAGCACTGTATGAACTTTTGTCCAGATACGTGTATACAAGGATTGTGCGGCTTATCAAATGTGATCAGGGATGTTTTTTAAGACATTCTTACGAAATAATAAAGGACTTGTAATCGTATTTTTCAGTTCAGTTCTTCACATTTGGGGGCAAACAATTGAACACGTTTATATTTTTCTTACCTTCAGGTTGAAGAAACAACCTTCCAACTTCCCCAAATTGTGCAAATGTATATCTTACTTTTGCTGGTTTCATGAACGGCGGCAGTCGACTAAGATATATTATTCCGGGAGCGGGTGATCCTTCC
Source organism: Parazoanthus darwini (assembly GCA_025403605.1). Lineage (NCBI taxonomy): Eukaryota > Metazoa > Cnidaria > Anthozoa > Zoantharia > Parazoanthidae > Parazoanthus > Parazoanthus darwini. The sequence continues at coordinate 416 of JAOBYF010190214.1, read as the reverse complement.
GTTTGTTTCCTTCCTTTTCTCGTTACTTCGTCCGCCATTTTGATTCTGCAGAAAGGATGTGGACTGGAGACCACAAGAGCCTGCATTATTATAGCCAGCGGATGTCTTGGTTAGCACGTGGGACAACATGGCGGACGAACCGAATGGAGAAGGTTTGTGAAAATATTTTATAAGAACAGTTCACTGATCAGATATTTAAGTTGCGCTTTTGTTGATTATGAGGCAAATCAAAGAAACTCCTCAATACACAGGATTTATTTGATAGTTAACACACACATTTAACGTGATGACTAATTCAGTCTTTAATTTATAACATGATTGATTACATTTAAATCAGTCACCTTCAATTTTAATCAGCAGTCATTATCATACATGTACTGCCTCGATCAGTCTCATTCAGCCTTAGTTAGCAGAGA
>JAOBYF010190103.1:0-10498 GCA_025403605.1 Parazoanthus darwini | reverse complement strand
GGGCTACTTGTGAGCCATCTCATCCGTGCATTGAGTCCTTCACCAATTTCAATTAAAATGAAATCTGCGGTTCTAATTTAAGTCCAAAGCCACACTTTAAGTTGAAACAACTTGCTACAAGTCATATAAAAGAAATCACACGAGCTGAACAACCAAAGCAAAACTGTCGACTTGCAAGAGGCCACACGAGCTGAATATCCAAAGAAAAACGGAAAGTCGAGCGCCGAACGCGCGAACTAGCCTTGACGTGCCGATCGGGCCTGACGTGCCGATCGAGGTACAACAGGCGAGCCTGGCGGTTTTGGAATCAGAAAAGGACTTTGAAATTAAGTTATTGAAGACTTTATAGTCTATCCACAGAGTGCAAAAGCCAGATTTAATGACATGCTCGCTCCAGTCCTAAAGTCGTGCTTACAGGTGGCTTTCGAGTGACACTTTAACCCCCTCACTTCGTGCACGGATGAGATAAAATTAACGTGTTTCATTCCTGGGAGCAGTGTTCATTATGTAGCATGGCAACCAAATTCAGGCCCGTTTCTCCAAAAGAGGAGGATGCAAAACTGATAGTTGCGGCGTTATGTGACTTGTTCAAAGTTTTAGACTATTAAAGAAATATTTCTGTATTACATAGCATTTCACTCTTGAAGCGGTGCAACTGAAATGAACGGAAGTCATATGTGTTTTGCCAATAGCGGCTTAAAAGTTATTTTTAATTAAACCGTGTTAAGAAGTGCTTCTATGGCTACCAGACATGTTACAAAAATGTGAACTGGCTTTTAAGTTATATGGAAATAACACCCTTAGAACGGGTTAACCCAAACACCCCATATGAGGTTAGATGGTTACAACAAAATTTAATTTTTGGGTAAATTATCATACAAGTTCTACGTTTCCACAGGCAACTTGATAGATGATTCTGGCAGCAAAGGGAAAATGAAGGAGATTTATAGGGGATGCATTAACCAAAATAATAGAAAGCTAAAGATTTCAGTTCCCTCGGGGGAGGGCGGGGCAAATGATATACTTACTGTATCGCTGATTTGTTATGAAGTAAAATTTTACTCTTTCTTTAAAGGACTTGTCGTGTATATAGTGTTCAACGCGCACCCTAGAGGAGAGAGAAATCAATATTAGGACTTAGGTCATGTCATGAACGAGTAGATGGATTACAAGTGCTCAAAAGAGGTCTCCTTATATTGCCGCTTCTAGTCAATAAATTAAAGCAGCTTATTATATATTTTCTTCACGCTGGTTCAGAGATCACGAACTTGGCTGAGGCACGTGTTATTATTTTTTCGGCAAATTTAGTCTCCAATTGTTCTTGAATGGTTCTTACTCCGTTTTGAGCGTGAAAAAACATTTCTGGTTAGAAAAATAATTAGGTTGGATTTCAGAGGTTTAACCTAAGATTGTTCTAAACCTGTTATAAAAAATAATTTAGGCCAACCTGAGCCTTAGCTTATATTAAAATGACTGACTGCTTAATAGTGATTCTACTGAGCATGTCTTCTTCTGCCGAGTTTTAGTTTATTGCATGGTTGATGCCAATTTTATGAAGTAAGCATTTTCTAAATCATCTAAATGTAACTTTGGTTTAAAGCAATGACAAAAACAGATCGCAGTATAAGAACTTACATCAATATGATTAATCCCTTCATCACAAAACGCGTTTTGGGAGCTAGTCAGTGTTGGCACCAAAATAATTGAAAATATGAAAGTTTGCTTAGCATCTACATTTTAAGCCCTTAAACTCTCGAAAAGTTTCATTTTCGCTTTATTATCAGTTTTATTGTTTCGAATGCTAATCAACCAACACTGAGTTTTAATGTTACTGACAAGAAGTTGGGAAAATACACTATGCCTGTGGTTTGAGAATTTTCTTTTTACTGTTATTTTGTATTCATTTATATATGCCGTACTGAGTCATTTCTTAAGAAATACGACTAATATTAACAAGAATTCAATACATATCAATGTATTTTTCTTTTATGCATACACAAGTTCTGTCAACACAAAAGTCAACAAGGGCTTAATATATTTCGGGAGCTTCAATTCTGCTCCTTTTCTCAAGAATCTGCACGGGTAATGTATATTACCCGAAACTTTTCCCATTTAAATTAATAAACATAATGTGACATAACCACGATTCAATACCTTTTAAGCTCTCGAGCTTAACTATTGAAAAAACAATTAATAATTTTTGCACTCTGAAGATATTCTTTTTAACATGAAAATCAGAGAACTGTTTGTTCTTGCACACCAAGTCCAGTTATTGTCAGGATACCTTTCTCAAAGCAAACATTGAAATCGTTCGATTTTTTCTTGATTTAAACGTGGAAAATTGTTTGAGAGTGTTTTCAAAAACCTTAGTTTTAACAGCAGGAAGGAACAAATAATGTTTGGAAGGCTACTGTAAATATTAGAACGAGTGCCCACGCTAAACTGATGTACTGAACCCAGAAGTCTTTTCCCAATTAAAATTCAAAATGTTAAGTCCTACTATTTGGAAAAAAGGTAGTCTTTAAAAATATGGAATAAAGAATTAATATCACAGCCTAACTGCAATAATTGTAAACATTTTAAGGTTTCAGGAGATTATAAAAGCAAATATATCAACAACGAAGGCAAACAGTTATTTCCAACTATGTTTTGCGCAAAATATCAATTTTTTTAGTTTGATAACTGGTATTTTTTTATTGTTGGTGGCTTTGTCGTCAATTTTTGCCGTGACTTTCCGATTTTTAACAGGTACGTTTTAGGGAACAAAACAATGTTCTATCTTTCTGAGAGACAAACAGGTGTATAATTAATTTACACCGGCGCCGATATGACCTTCTGAAACTGGTTTCTTTTACTTTGCAAGGGCGCCTTATCTTGATATATATTGTCAGACAAATCCATTTTAAACTTTGCTTATCAATACTAGCTCCAGCGTTTTTGTGTCATTTACTGCTGAGACGAAATAACTCATATTATCCTTGTTGCCGCTTTCCTTGTGTTTATCAATACCGATTTTGAATAATAGCAACGGCAAATGGCTTACATTCAAATCAATTTAGCATAGCCTCGAGTTTCTTGTCCCTTGGAAAGTCATAATCGTTGCAGCCGATATTCCTACAAAATCCATAATTTCAGTCTTGTTCAAGGAAAACTGAAGATGTCAACCATCTACAACTTAATGACCTAAATTTCGTTAATGTCAGAGCTAAAACATTAGAAAAGCTAAGAATGGTAATCAATGATTTAGTTCTTACCTGTCTTTATCATCTCCGTTTTTGTCCGACGATAGTAGATCCCTGAGTCTGTATCTAGGATGTGGAGATTCAATATCACTAACTCGTTCAAGAGGAGTTCTGCTAGAATAGATATCTTGCCCTGCGCTCGCCATTTTCAACTTTTATAGTTTGAATAACGCGCTGTTTCTACACATGCGCATTTTCAACTTGTCTTCTCACTGCTTTGCACCGATGCAGTGGTTTGACTGACATGGGCTTTTTAGAAACCTTATCAGATCAAAACATCGGTAAAATTTTCGCTCTATCACAAAATCGGCTGGACGAAATGCTATGCTTTTGTTCAAACTTCCTGGAGAAAACATTTCCCATTATTTCGGAAAAGCCATCTATTACTAACTGATATGAATAAAACGAACCACAGACCGATATCGAATCGTTTTTGCTCATCCAGACTTAATGCGAGAAAATATTCACACGCCATGCTGCGACCTAATTCGCCAAAACAAAGACTTTGAGCAGGTGGTTTAGCATATATGAAATGCATTCACTAGATCTCAGCTAGAGAAATGTCTCAACTTTCCAAAGAGAGCGGGACTGAAGACAAAGCCTACCATTGTATTGAAAATTTCGTTTTAGCAGCATTGTTTTTCTTATCTCTAAAATGAAATCTTCTTTTTTCTTACTATTGAAGCCCACAAAATATAAAGCTGATGTTTAAAAAATGTTTATACCTGATGTAAATGCGAACCAAACGATTTTTCTGTGGCTCGAGTTATGTTTATTCAATAGATTTCAAGTGTAATTAATAGAAACATATTTTCTTGCGCAAGGAATAACATTGGGTTTTTATATGATAAAAGTGGCAAATTAAAATGAAGTGTCTTTACGACGTGTTTTCTTTGTCCTGCTATTTACTATACGGCATAAATAATTTATGCTAAGGTTAATAACTTACATTAAAGCAGTGCGATATCATTTGCTATGGAGATAGATAAGATTAACATACAGTCTCTGGTTGACACGACAGAATGTTCTGAGTTTTAACGTTTTTCCTTGGACTACCTTCGTCACAGTGTTTTTTAAAACGTAAACCTTTAAACCAAAATACTTCTATGGGAGAATTTATAACGAGTAGTGTTATAGAAACGGTAAAAATTGTGGTTCAAACGGTAGTCGGTTGAGTACTATCTTTATTCAGAAAGCCTCAATGCTGGCATAATATGAATTAGGCGAACTACATATTTTTATTCAAACAGCATGAACTGATATTTCATGCGACTGGTGGCATAGCTATTTAATACGAATAATTGCCTGGCTCAAGGACAACATTACAAGTAATTATTTAAAATAAGCACGGCGGCAAGGTACAACAACAAAATAGGTACAGTATTAAAAATAAATCGGGTGAAACTTCAAGTCATATCACAGGAAAAAGCCAAGATTGAAAAGCAATCGAGATTTTGCACGGAGTTCATTCAAAGGGACCGATTTTGTCAAGCAATCTAGCACGAACCTGACGACAGCAAAGCATCGTGGGAGCAACGTCACCGATTTCGTTACTGGCAAACTAGCTGGTCATTTATCAGTGTTATCTTATCTGTTCACTGTATGTTTCATAAAGAACGTAGAGTAAATACAGGATATGCTCAGAAACATTTTTAAAAACTTTAAAAGGGGCAAAATGCAAGGAGTTTTTGGTTATTTTAAGAGCCATCACCAAGCAGCTTTGATGTCCAAAATGCCTTGCGCAGGCATGCCATACCTGCTCATTGATCTCCGCTGGCGTGCAACTTAGTCTTAAGCCCTTGGCTTAACGTAGACGCAAGTCGCTGCAAGTCAGTTTATGTTCAACTTGCATAGACGTCAGTGTTCAATTTCGAGCTTGCTCAAAGTCGATGCAACTCAATGCAAGTCCACACAATTCAATAATGCAAGTTGGTGACCAAACGAAACGTAACTTGAACGCAACTTGCATTTTAGTTTTGGATTTTTTGCATTAAACTTTGCACTTTTCAAAGGCGAACCTTTCCCTTCCTTAAATGGCTGTACAAAGACTTCACTAATTGCAAATGGACTGAATTCGTACACAAATGGATGAAACGTCTGGATGAATTTGTACCCTTCAGACGTTGACAGTTTGTCTTAGATGTGGATCAACTTATCAGTTAGAGTTCGACTGATTTGTATTCTAACAATTCTTGAAAGCGTAAGCAATAAAAAGTGTGAAGGGGAGTGAATTTTGCCTAAAGCCACAATGATATTCATTTCTTGAGACTGGGCTATTACTATTATAAGACGGTTCTTTTGCAATTTATATCTGTTTAATCTAGCCAATCAACAGCCTTACATAATTTATTAATAGAGGTAGTCACCAAGATTAAGAACGTAAAACAAACAAAAACAAAAAATGTTAACAATTAACGAAAAGTTGGATTAGGGGCTAACGAAGAGACTCGTCTAAGCTCAAAATATAATTTTAAAACACTTTAACCCTTCCTTTAGTAGGATTTTACTACTGCCATTTTTGCGGATTGTAAAAGATTTTCTCATGTTTATTTGTTTTTTGTCCACCTACCCATGTAATAATGGAAATGTTTTAGAAACTCTCTTTATATAGACTTGAAGTTAATTGGATTCACATAGGTTTGAAAAATGTAAAATAGTTAGTCACAAATTTTAAAAAATGCACCTATAGTAATAAAATATTCATGAGATCTTAGCACCCGATCGTCTCAATCGAGTGTCCTCATTGCTGGTGGCAATATCATTTGATAAATCATCTAGAAACTTATTGTGCATTTTGACGCTGACTTCTCAAAAACTTCAAAACATAAAAAATCAATAATTTACGATATCCGCTTTAACTTGTAACTCGCGCACTTGTTCACTTTCACTCGTACATTTTCCTTTCGAACTTCTTTTGAAACAGGAATCCAGTTTATCGGTGCAGTAGCCAAATGTGCATTTGTATTCAAGATTCAAGTAGCTGAAGAATTGCTTCATATCTTGTCAAGTTATAGTGAAACGTGAGGAACCAGTTTAACGTTGTTGAAATGATTTATAATTTACTAACTGACAAGATTCTGATTAACATTTTTGGTTTAAAATACAGGAGCTTAGACTTATCACCTGCTATTTTTAAATCCTCGTGATTATTTGTTTTGAACCATAATAATAGTTTGTTAAGCTCCAGGTTAATGGACTCACTGATATTTGCTCTGCAAACAGAGTGAATATGAATAAATGGGAGCAATTACAAACATCATTAGTGTAAATCGGAAAAAGCAAAGGTCCAAGTATTGAGCCTTGGGGAACACCACATGTTGTTTCACATAGTTTTGATTTTGTGCCTTTGTGCTCAACAATATAGTTCTCGTTGGGACAGATAATTTTTGAACCATTTTTGAGAAATGCTTCGGCTTCCGTAAAATTGAAGTTTTTCTCGGCTGATGTGATGATTAACTAATAGTAGCAAAGGCCTTTGAAAGGTTCAAGAATACTTCAGCAGTATGATAGCCTTCATCAAGAAAAGATGATATATTTTCTATGAAGTCACATATTGCTAAAGTTCAGTGAAAGATTGTTCCTAAAGCCATGTTCACTTTCTGTTAGTATTTTGTGTTTGTTATAAATGAAAAGAGTCTAGTACGACCAACCACAGGTCGGAATAAACATTTCAAAAGGTGTGAAAGTCCCCCACGTCGCTTACAGCGGCCTCCAACAGAGCGTCTTCGCTCGATCTCCTCACGGAATCAAACGACAAAGAATATGGCGGCCATGTTGGTGTCCCCAACAAAAGAAACTAATTACATCTCCATTGTAACAGGGCACCACCAATATGGCGGCCATGACGTCACGTGAAAACGCTCTAAAAACATCAAAATGCAAGCAGATTAAGGTGACTGAACACGGTTGTGAAACATTTGGTTATCTGTAATACAATTTGACATCACGTCTCAGGGCTAATTGCTAACGAGCCCAAAACAGTTTCTTATTGATATGAACAACCCTGGTGAAAACATATAAGCACAAAAGCTACTTGAACATAGAGTAAATGTATTATGAGTCTTATGAGCTTCCGGCCTGATCCAAAGAGGCCGGTTTACAATAGTAGATACAACTGCTTTGATATCTACTCAAACAAAAAATACTTTGAAACACTACTGAAAAGAGCGTGCAAGTTGAAGGAAACTAGAAACAATTTGTTCAAAGACTGGGCCGACCAAGATAGCAGCAAAATGGAGATTCTATGCAGTCAGTAAATTTTCTAGTTATTGATAGGAGATAAGCTTGAAGATGCAACATTTATTACACTTTCGATAATATTGCATGTCTCCTTGTAGTGAAAATGCGAGCAACACGATCGTGAACACATGCAAATTAGACAAACTCCTGCTTCCTTTCAATGTAACTTGTGTCTGCCAACTTTTTCTACTAGTCATGGGAAGAATATCCATCCGAGTAGCTGCAGAAAGAGCAGTCTGTTCAGCAAGATCAAGCTCAAGTGTACGTCAATATCGCAGCAGGGAGCCATGCAACATCAACACAACCTAAATTATGGGGAAACTATACTAAAGATGATATCCACCTTAAGATTGATGAGATGTATGAGGAAATCGTTTTGGGAGACGGAATTTATTTAAACTACCAAGTTGAGTCGCAGGTAAAAAAAAATATCTCCGAAACTGTATACAAAGCGGATCGAGTTTTGGAACCGAGACGCCATCGAGTTTAAAGATATTGCTCTTAAAGTCCTTAATGCCTGCCCCTTTTCTCCAGAAGTCAACATTCAACAGCAAAAGAACATTCTCAGTTCCTGTCAAGGTGTCTGACACAAAAGGAGTTGTGTAAATGTGATGCATTGCTTCGTGAGGCCAGTATAATTCAAGCCAAATTGCCTGCAAATTCCAAGGTGAAGCGCGACTAGCCAAATTCTTTGCTAAGCTCGTACGACGAAGGAAGGTTAAATGCCGATATGAAACTCTTGGATCAACAGATGTAGTAGAGGCGTACTCCCTCTATCCCAAAGCACAATAAATGAGCTGAAACGGAAACTATAAAGAGGAAAGTGAAGCCGATCCATCACTGTTGATAAATGGTCAGTCACCATTTGTTGACCCTGTTATGTTTCAAAATATAACATAAACCACCACTGCAAATGCAACCTTACCAGACAAGGGGGTCTAGTGGGCCCTCTGGCTTAGATGCGAATGGACGAAGGGGAATCGTGGTGTCGAAGAATTTTGGAGCTGCTGATCATAATGTTAGAGGTGCATTAGCCACCTTCTCACGAAAGATTAGCACTACTGAAACAGAAGTCCTTGTAGAAAACGACAGAACTTTGCCGGCTGATTCCTTTAGATAAGAACCCTGGTGTTAGACCCATTGGTGTTGGTGAAGTTCTGCGGAGGATTGTTGGGAAAGCCATACTTTCAGTCATTAAGCCAGAAATTGTAAGTTCCGCCGGAAACATACAACTATGTGCCGGCCAAGCAGGTGGGTGTGAGGCAGCTGTACATGCTATGAGCGACATCTTTGACAAAGAGGCCACCGACGCATTGCTTCTGGTGGATGCAGACAACGCCTTTAACTCGCTTAACCGAAAGGTCCTCCTCCACAATATCAAATATTTATGCCCACCTATGGCTATTTATATCAGGAACTGTTATAGTGTGCCATCCCGCCTATTTGTACTTGGTGGAACTGAAATTTCATCGTCAGAAGGGACCACACAGGGGGATCCTCTCGCAATGCCAGTATATGCCATCGGCATAACCCCCCTATTGGAGATAATCAAACCTGAAACTCCAGAGGACATAACAATGAAACACGTAGCCTTTGCAGATGATCTGGGTGGTGCTGGTGAGCTAGTAGAACTTCGACGCTGGTGGGATAACATTGTGTCCTGTGGCCCTAAGTTGGGATATAACCCAAACGCATCAAAGTCATGGCTAGTCGTAAAGCCACAAGCTGAGGCGAAAGCACGAGAAATCTTTGCAGGAACCAGCATTAACATAACAACAGAAGGGAGAAAGTATCTTGGTGGATTCATCGGGAGTGAGAGTGGATGCGGCAAATATGCTGAGGAAATGGTCAGTTCGTGGTGCGATCAATTAACAACACTGTCGAAGATCGCGAAGACAGAACCACAAGCCGCTTATGCAGCATTTGTGAGCAGGTTCAAACATAAACTGACGTACTACATCAGAACAATGCCCAACATCAAGCATCAGCTGTCGCGACTAGATGCAACTGTGGATAATGTATTTATTCCGGCAATTACCGATGGCCACATATGCTCTGCTGTTGAACGACTTCTGCTCTCCTTGCCAGTAAAGAAAGGTGGCTTGGCAATACCTATCTTCTCGGCCGTTGCTGATCTTGAGTTTACCAACTCCCGTGCAGCTACTGAACAGCTGGTTGAACATATCAACAATCAAGATAGCACAGCACCAATGGATATCGAACAACTTAAGTCCTCAAGGAGAAAGATTGTCAGTACCAGAGAAGAACGTTACAACGCCATCCTACAGCAGCTCCGCGAGAAGATGAGCACAGAACAACTGAGAGCAAACGACCTAGCAAGGATGAAGGGTGCCTCCAGTTGGTTAACGACATTGCCATTGAAGTTAGAAAACTTCAACCTGAACAAAAGGGAATTCTACGACGCGATCAGCCTTAGGTACCGCTGGACGCCGAAGTACCTTCCATCTGTATGTCCTTGTGGCAAAAGATTCGACGTTGATCATGCAATGTCGTGTATGAAAGGCGGATTCGTCCATAGGAGGCATGATGATGTTCGAGACCTGATCGCATCCCTTCTCAAAGATGTATGCTATGATGTCGAGATCGAGCCACACCTTCAGTCCTTGACAGGAGAAGTTTTAACCAACAGTGCCAACTCCTCAGATGAAGCCCGTTTAGACGTCAGTGCGCGCAGTTTTTGGCAAAGGGGGCAACGTGCATTTATTGATGTCAGGGTTTTTAACCCTTTCGCAAAGAGCCACCTAAACCAGAAACTTGAGACGGCTTTCACGAGCAACGAAAACGAGAAAAAACGTCAGTACAATCAAAGAGTAATTGAAGTCGAGCACGGCTCATTCAGCCCTCTCGTTTTTTCGCCATATGGGGGAAGCGGCAGAGAAGCCGAGAGATTTCTTGCCGAATTAGCCTCGAAAATATCAGAGAAAAAACAGCTTGAATATAGTATTGTAATTAACTGGCTGAGAGCCAAATTATCTTTTAATCTATTGAGATCAGCA
>JAOBYF010189992.1:0-10499 GCA_025403605.1 Parazoanthus darwini | reverse complement strand
AAGAGTTAAATGCTGTAGAAATGTTTTTCAAACTGCGTTCGACGTTAAGAGAACGCGATCCCACATGACGTGGAGGTGGAAGCAATTATACCTGAGAGCGCAAGAGAACTCCACTCCTTACTGCAAAACTTCTATACAGCTGGGGGCTCGGCAGACGGCGTTAAAAGGTTACAGTGCCTCCTGTTTTGTAGATAAACTCATTTTACCTGTCCTACAGTGCTGGATCCGTCCTCGGGTTAGAGCGCACTAAGAGGTACTCCAACTCTCCAACGGCTTTTAGTTTTGTTTGCTAAAATTAAGAAAGGAGGAGGGAGGGGATAGGGCTTTTTTGAAAATAAATTTCTTGCACAACCCTCGGGCCCAAAAAAAATCCCTACAGCAATTGATGCAAGAAAAAAAATCCTGCATGGGGGTGAGGGTGGAAAGGAAAAAAGAGGAGAAGGATGAAGGAGGAAAAGATAAAGACTTGGTCATCCTGCACCTTTTACTATTTCAACCAATGAAAAATTGTACGAGGTTCAACGAAGTATTAAAAGTGTGTATGGATGTACTTGTACTATTGCCCTTATTGCAATAATACCATTTTAACAGGGTTCTTTTTCAACAAGAATAAGATATTCCCTGACACAATCAATACTGTTTTATTGCTTTCTAAAAACAAGAAATGCAAATACACGAGTGTTTCTTTGTGCATGTAAATTTGCTTTGTCAACAATATGCCTCATGGTAAGTACTATTTCTCCCATAAAATAGTGCAGAGACCAATGTTTGAAGCCTAATATCTATAGGACGGATCCATCCGAAAAAAGTCATTTTTGATATTTTGCTCTTCATCTCTTAATGCGTTTCTAGGCAAAAAAATAATTTTATCTGAGTTAACCTGATCACATTTTTCAAAATTTAGTGATTTTGGCAGTCAATTTTCGCTCTGCCCTTCAAAGCACAGAACTGCTGCAGAGTAGGGAAATGAGACGTTTCTTTCTATGGTAGGTTTGATATTCGTCACGTCTTGCCATTTTTGCCTCAAACTGTTCCAATGTACTTTGTAGCCTTAAAAATTGCCGGTTTCTAGTTCTGAAAGGTCACCAACAATGGTCTATGCATTCTTAATTTTTATTTCAACACTTTTAGGAAGGCTGAAAGGTAAGTCAGTTTTAAGTATATACGTAGATAGCTCAGCCCTATGAAATAATCTTTTAAAACACACAACTAGAAATGGACTTTTTACTTATTAGTTTACCAGCAGTAACTTTGGTCACAAGCCAAAAATACCTGCTGGCCTTCTATATGGCAAAAAAATCTTCCAAGCCAAATGCCTTGGAAGAAAATGTCCTGCTGACCTGAAAAAGCCTCCCCTCTTTCCCCCCTCAAGAGTTAAATGGTCGGATCCTTAACTTAACCTGTTCCAATCAATTTCAATCTAAATATTTTATTTGTTTGATTTCGTTACAGCATTGGTTAACGTGGAATAGCACAAAATAGACTGTAGATGAAGCCCTCCATGATATTTTTTCAGTTTAAAATTATTAAAGCTAAGTTCAAGGACTTAATCAGAACTGAGAATTCTGAGCTTTTCCCCGTAAAACCAAAGAAACGTTAATTTGGGTTACAGTTTCCAAAATTTAAGCAAAAGAAAATCGAAGAACGGGCTAAAAAATGACAGTTGAATACAAACTATAGGATTGATTCAAGCATCATTTACAGCACGATGACTGCGAGGGGTGGTACCCAGGTTCCACTCCTGCATCACAAATAGAACAAAGATGGACCGCTTAGTTCGCCGATCAACCTTTTTCCGCCCTGCTACCAAACCATTTCTATTTATGCCCGTCGTGAAAATTTTGAAAATGAACGCTGTTAGCTCACATTTATACTTCTGTGTTACATGTTCATAAGTACTTTCTGTCCAAAAAAGGAACGACAGGGCAGCCCATCTCCAATTGAGCTCCTCAACCTTGCCCTTGAAGTCGGTGCTGAGTGGAAATCCCTTGGCCAGGTGCTAGGATTTCAACCGTCAGTGGTAGAGGATATTGAAAGATCATGTGGTAGTCGTGGGGAAAAATGTTTCTCAATGCTGAAGCAGTGGTTTGATAATGAGATAGAGTCACCATCTTTTGAAGTCATCGGCAAGATGCTCAGTCACTCAAAAGTTCGGAGAGATGATTTGGCATACAAACACTGCACAGGTCAGTAAATTTTTTTTGTTTCATTAAATATGTTTTTTTAAGAAATTCGAGGCGTATGTGGTCACAAAATCGTTTTTACTAATCCAAATTTTTGACTGATAACTCCAAAACCAAACCAAATATAGACTAATATAAATACATTATTGTATAAATGTTTAGAAGCCGTCGAGCTTAGAATACAATCTACCTGTGTAGTACAAACTTTCACAGATAAATGGCCGTTTTACACCCTTGGGTATTGTAATAAATAAAGTATATAACGAAACGACGATATTTGTATAAGTACATAGTATAAATAAATAGTATAATGAAAGGACAGCATTGTAATTTTATCAACAAGTTAGTAATACGAAGTGTGTAGCATCTCATAATAGTCATGCATTAAAACATTTACAACATATTGTTGCACTTCCCTTTAAGTAAGCTGATACTCGCTCATCTTCTAAGTGTAGCTCCAGCAGCATTAAATAATCAAAGAAATAACTAAAAACAGCGTTAAAAATAACTCACGAAGGCTAAACAACAGGTCTGACTGTACATTTGTCACCTTTTTACTGCTCAAGCCCTTTCTTTGGCCCTGGTCACTGATGACTGGGTAAATCAATATTTTAAGGCGACCGAAATGAAAGTATTAGAATTCCGTATACCTCCCCTCTTCTTTGAAATCCGGCTCAGAAAGTTTATTTTTTGGGAACTTTTATTAATTGCTTTACAATTCAAGTAATAAGCCTCGAATGACCAACAGAAGTAATACTGGAAATTAAAAATAAATACATGGCATGTTGACTCAGGCTTGACTGGTAAGCGCCTTCGCTGGTCGATAGAGATAATTAGGCGGCTTGTAATATAATTTTGTCGATTTTACATTCATTCACCAACACGCAAAGGCAGCGGCCATATTTCCTTCGCCGAGGACTTACATGTTTCGAGTGCTAAGTCTAGCTTTTACCTGCTCTTTATGAAAAAAACACTGCGTTTTTGGTGATCCTTGACAAGGCCAAGAATCCCCAGACATTATTTCTCTTTGAATAGAACTCCGTTAAACTTGCTAAAACCATACCTAAAATAATAACAAATTCTACCTAATGCTTTTATTCCGGTGGCCTAATTTCAGAGATTTCTTAAAACGTTTTTCTTAGGAAACTGAAGAGATGACCATGTAAAGTAAATGTACTCTGATGTTACGCTGTGCACCTGACCGTACGTCCACAACATCTTTAAAGTTATTACTTAGCCAGCCTGTGCTCTGAAATTGAATGAATCTGAGATTCTCATTTCAGCCGAGAAGTCCTTGTCGCTGTCCTTTGAAGTTGGTCCAGATGGAGCAGAGCTACAGTTCTACGGCTCGATAATTGATATTCCCAAAGGGGCTCTGGATAAGACGACCACCATTACCTTGAGCATCATGAAGACGGGGCCTCCAGACAAGTACAATGTTTCACCAATTATTCACTTCCAGTGCGAACCAAAAGTTGAGCACAAGTTTAAACCCAAAGTAAAGATCACCTTCCCTTTAAGTGTGTATCCCATCAATTTGGAAGATGATTCTGATTGGCCCCAGGTATCGCTGATGTGTTGTCGGCGAGGTCTTTGGACAGAACTTGACAGAAGGAAGATGGAACTGTCCAAAATGACCTTTGAATGCAGTCATTTCTGTAGTAACGGCCTAGCAATGGAGAAAAAGGATCAGGAACGCGTGACTGTTGTCAGAGCAATTCAGTTGTTCAAACAATGGGAAAATGGTTGCTTGGTGTTCGTTGTGAGCATTTGTGATGACCTGGAGTCGGCAATAGAGGTAGCGTAACTACACTCTTTTTGTTTTATAAGAATGTCGAGGCTAAGATTTGGCCAAAAATTAAGGAAATGTATAGGCTTAATGAAGAAGTTCCATAGGCTCAGCCAAGTTTTACGCGTTCTTGTAAAAAAATAGTGTAGTGTGTGCAAATAATCGTTTTAAGACGCGTTCTTAGTAAAATGAAAAAAGTTGCTGTCTGAAGATTGCTTCATTCAAGGTTTTAACCAAACGTTTCATTTAATAATTGTGTATATTTCTTTATTCAAGTTCAGAGTTACCATTGATTAGCTTTTGCTTAATGTTGCAGCTATCAACCAAATATTTAGAGCGTGTGGGCTGTGAATGTTTAATTCCCAGTCAAACCTTGAATTTCAAAAGAGGAAAAAAGTGGTTGGTATACACTGAAGACACTCTACTAGATCCAAAGAAAGAGGTAATGTTAAACGCGTTCAAATTTGTGTTTTGTAAAAACTAATTAATTTGATCTTAGTTTTTGAAACACTTCTCTAATATAATTGCATAATATATGTCACGCTTTTTTAAAAGATTAACTTTATAAGAACAACGAGGCTCAGATCTGCCAAAGACTTTAAACAAATGAATATTAAGAACAACCCTATGCTAAGTCAAATTTACTGGGCCTTACAAAAAACGTGTATCGAAAGGATATTGATTTTTTTCAATAAAGAAACAATAAAAAACTCGAACGGAATTTAGATTATTTTTTCGAAACGAAAAAAATCCGCAGAATAATGCCAGAAAGGAGCATAGTAAAAAGTAATGCATTTTTTTTGCTTTTCAGGAGATTTCGGCGGATATACTGGAATCTCCCAAATGCCGTAAATTTGCTCGGTTTTATGCAATGACTCTTCCTCAAAACAAACAATTAGTAACTATCACAGTAGATAATGGAGATGGAAAAGATAACAATATTCGTCTTAAAAGCATAGTCCCTTCCAGTCATGGACGGGTAAGTATATTTCTTAAACTGTTAAAATAATAATCACATAGTATTTCAACAGAATAATCCTTTAGACTGAATAGTATAGGTGATGAGGACACGAACACTCTTCTTTGTTTTTTTGGTCGATTATCACAGCCGAGAGCATAGACGATTTCGACGAGTATGTTCGAAGAGAAAATCACATATTAACGAATATGTACAGGAAAGCTGTGAGAAGAGGGACCTTCATTTACACTACACGCATTAAAAATTTCAAAAAGTATTGGAGAGCATCTATGATCAGTCTGTTTTCTCATCTTAAATTTCGCGAATAAACTACTTCCGTGGTATGTTGTATTGCGTTATACAGGCCCGAGGGCGAGAAATTGTGCGAAACGTGAACATGAGAGATTTGGGGGAAATTTTGGAAGCCGAAGGACTGTATAAACGCACTATAACATAAATCACGGAAGTAGTTTATTCATTTTATGATTCAACAACAATTTTTCATTCGAGACAACCAACACTCAACAGTTGACGCGCGCGTATGAAGTTTCATCGATCTTCTAACAAACCCGAATGTCCTATATAGACGACTTGAGCTGTTACACTTGACGGTTTTATTCAGTACTTTATAACGAGATTTACTTGGAAACCATTGCTTTTCCAAAACTTGTCAAAAAGTTATTTGGGGAACGCCGGGCTAAGATGTTTTAGGCAACTTTGGTTCAGGTAGAGTGTTTTGAAAAGCCTTAAAGCTGAATCTTTGAACTGTCAAACAATGAATAATTATGAAGCCCAAAGCAGATTGTTTAATAACAATACTTGGCATCGTTTTGCAGTTGTAACTACAAATTTCAGTAAATCCCTTGTTCTTAAACAATGTTTTTCAAATGGATTCGAAAACGTCATCAGACATAACGTATGTAAAATTATTACGCAGATTAGATTTGAAATAAAATTGAAACCGGAATTTTTTTTACAAAATTCGTTCTGTTTCCTTCTTTTACATTTTTCTTGATTGAAGATTTTCATGTTTGAGGGTATAAATACATGTTTTCTAATAAATTTAGGAAAATTAATACTTGCAACATTCGAAAAATTAATGATGGCGGCTAAAATAGCGGACATGTTGCCCAATGGCTGCTGTCATTGCAACAGTTCTTAATTAAAACTTTATTGTTGTCATAGAAGATAATAAGCAAGGCCAAAACTGGCTGAAGTTTTTTTATGTAACCCATTTGAATATCATGGTGGTCCAAATAATCGTCCCCCTCCCAATAGTCGTTGGTGTTTTTCCAAATGGCCTAAGCCTTAAAGGTAAACCAACGTGATTGATTTAGTCAAACATTTTTAAATTGAGGTATAATTGTAAGTTTTTTTTAATAAGTTTGAATTAAGTATGGGATTTTAATATTTATATACTTTATATACTTTTTGTATACTTATATTATTTTCTTCTTGAACTTCTTTTCAATAACCGGTAACATGTTTTTAATTACTTATATTTTTTTCTGCGCTATTGGATAATCATTCTCTTGGATATTTGAAATAAAGCTTCTCGATTAATCCCTTTCTGTACTGTTTTTAGCGTATTGAGCTAGGTGAGTAGTGATGATTTCTTTTTCTGTTAGCAATCTGAATCCACTATCAGGATTGAACCAAGAATGCCGACCAGTAACCAAACTTCTAACGGCACGGCAGTCAAACTTCCCGGAGTAGCAGGCCACGATTCAGTTTTAGGTAAGCTAGGTTGCAATTCAGATCACTTTCTGGCAAAACTTGGAGGAAGTTGTCAGCTTGCGATCGTATATCATTTTAACTTTCACTGATGCTCTTTCCACTTAAGAATGACTGACTGAGAAAAGCAGGCAGAGGTCCAAATAACGCCGAAATAAAGTTTGTAAAACATACACCTTCAGTCTTTAACTTCTGTTTCTCCCAACAGTATTTATAGCTTTTTAACTGGGCGAAATTGTTAATTACACATGTGTTATATTTATTTCTACAAATTTACATTTGTCTTTCTTTTAAGAGAATTCGGTGTTCCAAGGAATGTTGAATACAAGAAGATTACATCTGCCCGTCGTACGCTTTCGATATCACGTTTCTTACCAGAAAACTCCGCAGACAAGAGGAAATTGCAGAGGCAATTTTCAGCAATGGAATTCATATTGAAGGCAGAATCTGCCTATTTCGAAACAGCAGAAATGGTCAGATATTGGACCTTTGCCCAGAAACAGTGAAGTGTTAAAATTTTAAAAACCGTTGGGCTAATTTCAATTCTGTTGTAACTCATAATCCTATGTAATGTAAGTTACTGGCACAAAGTCCCCTTGTTGCACCTTCCTTCAAAAAGTGCAGTTTTGCCTTTATGGAAAAATCGTGAAACATGCTATCTTTGCTTGCATGCAGAATTCTAGAGGAAAAAAATCAATTGTTGTTTTGCACATTCAGTAACCGAGCTATGTATTTGTTTTTGGCAAAATCGTTGGTCATTTGCTTGAATAAGTCAAAAAATATAAGCTTATGAAGTTCACTTAAAATCCGTGAGTTGGATATTTCTAGGGGTGATCTAATCTGAAGGCAATTGAAGCAATTCAGAAATGATTGTTGCAATGGTTACTAGTTAGCCAAGGGTGACAACCAACAGAAGTATGGTAAAGATCGGCCGACCCCCATGCTCTGACAATTTTCATTATTTTGTCTGGTTTTCTCAGTCAATCACTCTTAAGTTCAAAAGATGAAAGCAGCAAAGATTTGATAGATTTTCGTTGACATTTTGAAAAGGAATCAAATATGTTTTAGTAACTTTTAATTGTAACTGCGAAAAAGCGTTCTGTTTGTTATAATCTTGTTGGTCATTTTTGCTCCTTGTTTGCTTGGCCAAGCAAGGCTTTTTAAAAATGTTGTTTGTTTAAACTTTACAGGACACAAAAATTAACTTGCACCTTCAGCAAACTGTTCCACGCAGTATCAAGGTTATGCAAACTGTAAATGGTGTCCAATCCTGAACAGAATCTATAAGCTGTTTCAAGTGCTTTTAGACAAGACTTGACACTTCATTTTTCTAAAACTGTTTCCCTCTGTATAACTTAATCAAATAATTATTTAATTTACCAAGAAATAGGCAAAATCCAAAAAGAAAAGTGAAGCATATAGAGGACAGATAAATAATTGTCATGGCAACTCGTCTTTTCAAGGCTGAATCAATCAACTTTCTCCTTTTCAGCAATCGACCTGTTACTTTATTCATTGTTTATCTAAATAATTTGGGAGAAAACTTCATGATCCACCAAAAAGACTTTGTTCAATCAGGATCTCAGCCTCAAAGGTTTTCTAAACATGCATGTTCTTGATAACTTTTGAAATTGTGTTTGATGTACCCGTTCAAAAGCTTTTAAACTTTTAAAAAACGTGATCTTAATTTTGGTCATGTTTCAGTCTTAACGTTCCTATAAAAACGAAAAGTGTGCTGTGTTAAAAGTGTTTCTAGAACATAACTTAACACAAAGAAGGTCTACATTTATATACTTTAAATGCACTATTCTCAAATCACTACAGACTATGTCAAAACCGCCAGGCAAATTCATGCATTCAAGGGATACATTTTTGAAAAACGATGTTGAAATACGGTTAGTTTAAGGCAGCGAAATTCGTAAAATCGTTTCAAAGCTAAATGACACTGTGGTCGGCCAACATAAAAAGTATTTTCTAATCAATACCCAGTCACTGCTTTTTACAAAAGGCTGTAGAAAAAACGTTTTTTCAGCTTCCAATTGTGTTCTTTTTTTGTGGAAATAAACATCCTGATGCAGAAACCTGTTGATTATCTTATTTGACTAATTAACAAGTAAAGGTTCTGTTTCGAGGAAAAAGAAAAACAATTCTGCAAACGGACCGAGCAAAGTTAAACGAACTTTCTACCAATGCAAGACTAGGGGAGGGAGCGGGAAAGCTAGGCTACGCCCCCTAGAACGATTTGATTTGCCAATCTTTAACGGGAAAAGCTATGAAAACGGATTTTTCTGACTTTTCCTAAACTGGATTTATCGGCAGAAAGTTTGGTGGTTTGCTCATAGCAAGACAATGTTGTCATCGATACCACGATTTTTTATAGAAATTTTGGTGAAAAAAATTTAACAAGTTTCATTCGAAAGCGTTTCGGGTTTTGATTAGAAACCATATTTTTAAGTTAAGACACTTTTGTCTTTGGCGTATTTTGGACTCAATTACTGGGATTCCTGACGGCAGCAAAGTAGCCAAGATGATCATATAAAATTCAAGACGGCATTTCGGACGTAATATGACATCATAGTTCCAAATTGTGATTTTTCTTTGAAATTATTAAGGAACACTTTTGTGTGTTTATTACACTTATATATTTGATTGACATATTTCCATGGTAATCAGTTTCGGAGTTAAAGGTCCTTACTGACTTTTTCCGGAAACTTTTCTCCTCATTGTAGTTTTTTGATTTTCGTTTCTTTTTGTTGTTACTTTTTTTTTTAACAAGCTTCTACTTGTTGTGACTAGATTAGGGCCTTTTTCTAGCTTCGATGGAAAAATTCAAAATGGCCTTCGTATAATAGCCAAGATGGTGATTTCATGACGTCATAGTTAGATGACTAATTAACCAATTACGGTTTTATACTACATTAAATACCATTCTTGGCATTTTCACCCGCCACTCCCCTCCCCCCCAAGTCACAGGAACTTCAAAAATCGCCTTGTCTGATTAGTGTGGTAACTTTTTGTGGTGTTAAATAACAACTTAAAAGTTACTAAGTAAGCGCAATTATTTTATTATTTTAACCAATTGCGGTTTAATTGCCACCCATAAATATAAGATACAGCGGGGTTCTATCTGGCTCTTCTCCCCAACCCAGAGGAAACCCTAGATGACAGCCTGGGTAGGATGATAAGCGCAATTTTCGCTTCCTTGACACTTCTTAATCCACCTAGAATAATTAGCTGAAGATAGCAGTTCGTAAAAACAACCGTCGTTTCCATTTCTCTTTCGTTTCACCACTTTCACAAATATTGTGCTAACGTGCAACTCACCATTCATTTTACTTACCAGATGAAGTTCCTGATGCACACCTGCTTGAGTTGTCGAAGATGATTTTAAACGACTGGGAAACGGTTGCCGTTCATTTAGGATTTAAGTACAATGAGGTTGCTGTAATTAAAGATGCAAACTCAGCATCAACTAAACAGGAAAAGGCCAAAGATATGCTGTTACGTTGGCGGAGAGACAATGGCAAGAAGAGAGGAGCAACCAGAATCACGCTTGCTAAAGCACTGACAAACGCGGAATTGTCCGCATATGCAGACTTTGTTATGAAATATAAGTAAGCTATACTATATTTAGCCTTCGGTGCAGCAGCCGTTTGTAACTCGCAACCCGAGGGTATTAGAGTGTTTCCAAGCCAATTGCTGATCTCGTTAATTTAGTAAATTATTTTAGTAATCATCATCAATCCAGTTTTGATCCGGTTTTATCCCGTAAACGAGGGTGGCCGGATTTACCCAA
Source organism: Parazoanthus darwini (assembly GCA_025403605.1). Taxonomy (NCBI): domain Eukaryota; kingdom Metazoa; phylum Cnidaria; class Anthozoa; order Zoantharia; family Parazoanthidae; genus Parazoanthus; species Parazoanthus darwini. Next base: position 39 of record JAOBYF010189992.1, on the reverse strand, counting down.
CTCTACCAGCAATCTCTCCCACTCCCGCTCTCCATCTCA
>JAOBYF010189991.1:0-18170 GCA_025403605.1 Parazoanthus darwini | reverse complement strand
AAACTTATTAGTTTTGTCTACATGTAATAAATTTAGATTATATATATATATACTTGTGTATATGACATTCGGGGTTATACAATACGAAACGTTGAGCTTGAAATCAACAGTCATCGATATAATGTTGGTTTGAGAAAAATCGAAGACTGTTTATCATTTGATCGATGTAGCTATATTTACTGAAGGTAAATATTGAATAACAGAAACGTCATGGTTGAAAGAGAAGAAAAGTTGAAAAATTGTTGCGACCGGAGCAGAGTTCGAGCGGCCATTTCATTTCATCTGAAGCAAGGGGAATGAAGGTGAGCTGGTTTGTGTGTGATGTGGTGTGGACGCGTTTTGAGCATTGGAGCTGCAGCATTAAACTAATAAACAGTTTTGTGTGGCATGACCGAGATTTGGTAACAATTTAGCAATATATTCCAGCTATTGGTAAATCTTCAGGCATTATCAAAACACCTAATAACTCCAATTCGAGTTTAATTACATTCTTATCATTTAACGTGATTTATATCTCTCACGGGAAGCTCAGTCGCTTCAATCTTATCCCAGAAGCAATCTCAACACAAAGTATCTTGAAAAGGATCAGAAAGCTTCGCTAAACTTTGATGAGCTACGGATGCTAATTTAATATATTCCCTCAGCTGTTAACCCTTCATTTTATTTTGTTAAACACATTTACCCGAACCTTTTTGCTGCTGTTATAAATTTTGTGATCAACACAATGCGAGAACATACCTACTATTCCAAATTGTATTTAAATAAAAAGGGAAAATATCAATCTTCTATACAATTATAAAACCGTGGTAGAGGCTGATTGGGGAATTAGCGTTTTCGTAACTTCTAGACTGATCGAAACCTGTCGAGCAGAACCAAAGTTTAATTTAATTCAGTAAAAGGTTCGATCACAGACACAGTGTTTATACAGTTATAGTTTTTTAGAATAACAAGATTTTGTGGTGAAGATGTATATGTTTTTTGCCCGATTTCAGAGATAAGTGCAAACCTACGCGCTAACTAGCAATCCATCATTTCAATAATAACAAAATATATGAAAGATTGTTTACTTTCCACTTTTTATCACTTCGAAGATGATGTTGTTGTCATTAAAATTTTTGAGTTCCGAAAGTGGCAAAGATTCTACTCAATATGATCGATATTTATTGCCAGGTAAAGACACGTTCGTTTTCGGCTAATTCTGTTCTCGAAATTTGATCCAGGCATTATAAATTCATACCAGTTCGTTGTACATTCGCTCTAATTGCTATATTTGCTTCAGTTCTATGTTCTGATGTTTATCTTAAACCTATAATAAATATATATTTTTTTTATCTTGGAAGATTTATTCCTCTTGGAATAATATAACCCGACAACACCGCCTAACACCATACAGCGAAAACTACTAATAGTAATAGGCTTCAACTCCGTTCTTCCTTGCTTTTTGTTAACGGCGATGAAAACTCGGTTAAGACCCTTTGCATACGTGTTAACGTGATCAAGTAATCAAGAGTCCAAAAGCAGAAGCACCTCCGGCGCTAATATTTAAGAATGCGGCTCTTCTAAATTGGATCAGAGTTTTCTCGGCAAAACGTGTCGTATGCGTCGATAAATAAAAACAAACATTTACCTTAATCCCAATATCAAATGAAATCGCGATTGAAACTGTTTTTATTAAGTCAATATTATAACAAGTAGCACAAAAGAGCTATAGGCGTAAAGCCTGGTCTTTATTCAGTAAATTTATTACTTTCTCGAAGTTGTTTAAAAAGGTTTCAAAGGAAATTCAAACAAAGAAACCATTTGCTGATTTACTTGACAATCTTTGGACAATTCAATACAAAACTTTAAGCTTTAGTTAACAGCATCTATTTTGTGAACTAAAACCCTGTAGTATTCACTAGTTAGGACCCCCGTTAATATATTGAACAGCATTCACACTAATCTTTAACTGTTTTCGGTTGAAAATGCTTTCTCGTTTACGTCAAAAAACATAGTACGCCGGTTGGAAGAAAGATACCCTCGATGCTTTGTGCGGGAGATAGCAAATTTCGTGGGCAAGTGAAACTAGTAATGCTTGATCTTTGCCGTTCGAGCAGTCCGAGCAGTAAATACCAATTAACATTGACCTCGCGCAATTTGATTTATTTCCTAGCGATGACGTAGCGATAAAGTGATATAAGATCTTTAAAATGTAAGGAAATGATGGAAAATAATGCGAAAGAGATTGAGGCAAACTCTTGATCGTAAACATTCATTGTGCGTGGCGAGACAAAAACTCTGTGGAATGCCATCCAAGTTCCCAAATCGTACTTTGCTTGATTCAACCGAATGGCACAAGTAACAGAGACCCCACTTGCTTCCTAAATGAATACAGATGTCTTGCTTTGTTACTTTGAAGGCGCCGACAATCAAAATAAACCAGGGCTGGTAGGCACTCTAGCGTTGAGTACAGAGTATCTCTCGCTTCGTTCGTCTGAGACGAACGAAGCGAGAGATCCTGCGGTGCGATGTACGCAAATCATAAAAATTAGTCTGCAATCTGCTAATGCTCAAATTATAGACCTGTCCTTGCACAAGGTTGTTAGCACTTCAATGTGTTGAGTATATCGCTAACACGATCAGGTAAATAGCGCACTGATAGTGTCATGCATAAATGACACGGAGCAGTGCTTCCGGCTAAAACTCACACTTGGATAGATGAATAACTCGGCTTTGACAAGTTCGTACATTTGTAGTACACATCGCTCGGCACCTTTATCACCTGATTACACTCTGGCTCTGCGATGGGGTAACCAACCACAATTTCGCAAGGGATGTGAAATTGGCTCACAGCATGCCAGCCTCACTGTAATTAGTTAATATCACATAGAACAAAGGTTTATCGCTTGGATCTAACACCGACGATTAAAATGTTTACTTTAGCCTCAATACTGACGCCCAATACAGAGATTTTTATAGATTTACGCGTACTATTCTGCTCGCGGACTTTCTTTGTTGACTTCGATCTAAGACGATTAGTTTTGCTTGTGCAAACCCCACACTTTGGAGTCCTGTTGAGTTCTTGAAAGGTTTATTGCTGTCACTGCTGCAGCGAGTGAACCAATTAGAATCCAAATGAGCAGTGCGCGAGGCCAAAATTAATTTTCATGGTTTCAGTTGTTTTAGTAGCCTGTTGTTCCAAGCCACACCCCCGTAACAAAGGCCACAGTTCGCCTCTCTTGTCCTTTGCATTATTTTAATGAATACTGCGGGTTGAGGAGACAATGCGGTAATATGGCTCTTGAGAAGGCCATTGTGTTTACTATGATTAACTCTTATGTCAAACCATAGGGATCCTGTTCTCCAAGATTTAACTCTCGTATTTAAACAACAGGAGATTCACCAACTATCTTAATAGTCTATTCCTGTGTAAACATTCGTGTAGAGTACTACAGTACAGCAGTCGGCTGTTTTAGACTTCATGTAAGCCGTCTGAACTGTTTTTTGTGTAAATCTGAAGAGGAAAGATACATTAAAGTTTTCACAATTCTTTCTTTTTTGTTGCTCAAGAGCAAAATTATTGCTCTGTAAATACAGGCCCCGTGGATTCTTCTTTGTTTAGCGCATATGGGAAATATGTTTATGTAACTAGATGTATAACCAGCATGATGGAGCAAGTTTCAGGAAAGGATCTTTTTCCCACAAACTAATAAAATTAGAGAACTGAATTCTGTTTTTTTATCAGTTTCGGCGTGTGGCTAGATTTATTGTGTTCAAATAAATTAAAACAATTATTAATCCCTCGACTTGACATCCTTTAATACTTGATATATAGTTAAAGAGGAAAAGTTGTGAATTTAATAGTGAATTTCACCATTTAATCTAAAATAGTAAAAAACCCACGGTACTCGCTTTGAATACATTTACAGCTTTATTCTAGGCTAACAGAAAGATCTAATTTGAAACAAAACCTGACTAGTTAGCAAATGTGACTCATGGATTAGTTTCAAATAAAGTTACAATCCCCTTTGCCATCAATACAATCTCACAACCCGCAATGGGCGGACAGGCGTTTATGTCCTTTCATTGTCTGGATGCGGCTTAGATCGCTTTTTACTAATGAGACAAGAAGGATGTGGTTATTACGTGTGGCGAACAATTTTATCACAAGCTACACATCCTAACTCTTGCTAGTATTTTATGCTGTTTCTACACGTTAAATGTGTTTAGCACCTTCGTGACAAGAGAAAGTTCACGTCATACTGATTTTGCGGCTGTACACTGTTATATTCGAACCACAATCTTTCTGTCTCCGATTTGTTTGTTTTGGCGGTGGCGACCCTCCTTTTTAAAACCAGATGAGATTTTAAGTAGTAAGAAATCCGGCTTTCCTCTTGTGACTTACAACAGCGACCGAATTCGCTTCAAACATTAACCCTAGTATTCCAGAATTTACTTATTCCAAATTTGAGAACTGTCTGACCGACTGCGATTGTGCTGAATCATTTAAGCTTTTTTCTTGGTACAGTTCAGTATAGAGAAACGCAAGAAAATTGAGCTAGTTACATTTAAGAAGAGGAAATAAAACATCTGTCGTTTGATTCTAGACATTAGCTCTAGTTTTCACTCGTGTTCACGTTGTGTTGCGTCTTGTATTGTTGTTTATAATGACTTGTTCGTGGGGCAAAAACAGAATCACATCTTGTGCTCAAACCATTCGATGCATCGTGAGTTAACTGTTTATCAACACTCCAACAATTAGTTTTGCCTTACTTTCAGTAAACCTTTTATCAGAGAATGTTCTTTACTATGTTATTAAATGTAAGACTTCGTGATGATTAGAAGTACAGTTGGTCTTGCTAAAAACACAAACAAAATGACACGTAGAGCTTTCATATGAAGAAAGGATATCTCTGCACGCAATTGCATAATGAAGTCATATAATCCCGGTGGAAGTGTTTTCGTGAGTATTTTGCTGGTGTTTAAAACCCCAAATCAGTTTCCTCGGTGATTCTTTGAAACTTGTCATTTGCCCTCACAAGATCATTTAATACCCGATTTGCGCGTTGGTTTGGATGGATTCGCAGAAGAACCGAAAAGTTTAAATACATGTCGTGCTATTATTGTTTTCCATGGTTCCAAACAGCGATTTTGCCCTCCTATAACATCGGCTTTATTCTTAGTGATCGAGGAATTGATCAGTTTAATATGTTTAAAATCTTGAGGTTAGTCGATTTCACTGCCTAAATTAAGTAAAACAGTATCGAACTTGTTTCATAAAATTCATATTTATTTTTTGTTGTGGGTTGGGGCGATAATTAGCTCAGCACTCGAGTCGTGCAGTCAAGGTAAATGTCAAGCAAATAACAGAAACGTCTTTCTTTGCTCAATCCAGGACTGACAAGATACCACATCAAAAGAAAAGGTTGTTGAGATTTAGGAAATCAGTTCTTGAAACAGAGAAACAAAAAAGGGAGAAACAAAAGAGTTAATGAGGACTGTTGCTAAGAGGACCGAGCTGTGAAGTGGCGGCTGCTATCTACGGGAAAGAATGTCTTTCGTTTGATAACATATCGAATCGACAACGGTTTGACAATCCAGGATTAAACTGAGCTAGAGATACAAGTTAGTGCGTGAGGTCAAATAACTAACGCTTTCTTGTTTATTTTTTTTATTAAACTTAAGTTGTCTACATAATCTCGAAACAATGTCTGCACCTGTATCTGAAGTATTGTATTAGAACCTCAACGTAAAAGGAAAGTTGGTCCACTGTAGCCCGAGTAGATTTGACTCACTGTGCACGTATTAATACCAGGAAATGAGCTAAATGGTTTGAAAAATATTCGTGCTCTCTTCACAGGGATTCTTGTTTAAAAATGATGCAGGATGGTTTTGTTAATTCTATATATTTCAGAAAAAGTTGATAGTTTGCAGATAATCTCATAGCTCAGATCCTATAGATTTTGTTAGCTTTTTAAATTTATTGAACCAAATAACGGATGAAAAAGAGAATAATTCATCATTTTTTAGTGAGTAGGCGTTTTCCTCACAGCTTAATGTGTTTCAAAGCTTCTCTGGTCAGAGTTTCCCTTGTTTAGAAAAGACTAGAAAGTGCTTGATTTGTAAAAATCAGTTTATGCATTGCTACACCCTAACTTACATCCCTCTAAGTTGCAAGTTTCGGTCGGGAATCTGCATGTGTGCTATGAACACATTTTAAAATTTGTGTGAAAGTGAATGAAGTTCGAACATTTCGTAAACTTCTTCATATTTTTGAAATGAGAATATTTACATGATGACTGTTTTGGGTTTTCAAAGCAGTTTCGCTATTTACATAAGTTTTCTTATTTCACTACAACTAAATACAAGAATATAAGAATCGACATAAGATACCATTATGTTTTAGCTATTCTAAACTATTTTTCCTACAAGTTTCTATGGTACTTCAATAAACCTAGTTTTATGCATTCATATTAGCATACCACTTTCATCTTTAAATCAGTGTTATCAAAACGCTTCTTGCTGTCTTTGCAATAAATCTTGTTTCAATAGATTGTCATTTGTGCGTTATCACATAAACACATTGCTCGGAGCATACAGAAAGAAACTGTAATTGTGTGCATTCAGATCTAGTTTGTGCTTACTTTTTTTGCTTTTTACCTTTTTATCAATAAAAGCTTTCTCTCAAATCTTTTAGTTTTGTGTAGTACGTAACGAGTTAGCAAGAATACCATTCTCGATTCTTGCTAGTGTTTGATCGAGTAGGTGAAGGGGAGCGAGTGACTGAGTTCCCTGTAGATTCTCTGTCACTACTGTCTCTTTTGCCCTGTCCGTTTGTCATTGGTGGCGAAATAGGCCTTAGGCTTCCGGACTCATGGAGCTTCATGTGTTTCCGTAGAGAACTAGGATGCGTATAGCTTTTATTGCAGCCATCCATTCTACAGATATAGGGTTTATCTGAAGTATGAACGTGTGAATGTTTCTTCCTGTCGCTGGAGTTCGCGAATCTTCGATCACAACCTGGAAATTCGCACATGAAAGGTTTTTCGCCCGTGTGGGTCCGCTTGTGAATTTTTAAGTTCTCCGAGCGAGCAAAGAGCTTTCCACAGCCATGAAATGGGCAGGGGAAAGGTTTTTCCCCGGTATGAACTCTTATGTGATTCACCAGTTTATACTTTGCTTTGAATGGCTGCCCGTTGCGAGCACATTCCTGCCAGTAGCATACATGGAGGTTAGAATCGTTTGAGCTGACGTGTTCGTCTGAAATGTGAGTCACTAAGTCAGACATCATAGTAAACTGGTTCCCACAAGGTTTTCTTTTGCCTTGAACCGGGTTCTGGTCGATCCAGAGACACGTTAAGATCTGGTTCGTCGGTTGTTTGATAGGTAGTGGTAAATAAACTCCTGTTGGAGCCGCACCAGGGAACGCTCCATGCTCGATGAACGAACCCAGGCCTTGTGGGAAGCGTTCGGGTAGATAGAAATCTGCTGCGGCTCTCCGCCCATAGCCGAGTGGTCCGTTGAGCGGCATTGTGTGGCCGTGGTGAGGTGAACCGGGTTCATGGCTGGGAGGTAATGAGCTGAAGTGAATGTGTGGACCGCCAGGAACATCACCGAGACCCTTGTGTGTGACGGTATGGTGGTAGTTGATATTATTGCCATGTATTGCTGGGGCCGGTGGAGGTGAGGCGAAAACGTTGTGTCTGTGTGTATGGGTATAGTTGGGTGCGTTTGATGTGATCGATTCTCCACCGTGAAGCGCCATAGAGATCGAGTGAGACGTGGCAATATTGGACGAAGGCAAGTGCGAGTGAGCGTCCTGATGATGTACGAAATCATGAGGATTATAGCCTGGCGAAGCCATATGGCTGCGCCGATACGCAGGAAACGAGTGGTAAATACTCTGCTGTGCGGACATGCCGGGAGGTTTCTGATCATACTGTAGACCTTCAGGAGTAACCCTTGCTGAAATCCGCAACGAAGATAGATGGCCGCCAGAGTCTAGTAAATGGTTCATCCCGGGAACCGAGTCTTCCTTTCCGCCCTCGATGTGAAATCCCGCGCCTGGAGTCGATCGTCGTGTAGAAACGTCTTCGTTTGCTGACTGTGTTCTGGTCGTGTCGTACGGTAAAATGCAGCGCTTGTCGTATGGCCCATCCATATTAAAGTTTCCCGGGGCATTGAATATGGATAAGCTAGCCGGTGTCCAGTGTAAATAGTCAGTTGCAAAACTATTATTAAGAATATCCTACGCGAACTGTTTGAGTGTGCCAGCATATGTCACACCGTTAAGCCGCAGCGGGACTCCAAGCTTGTCAATTGTCTTAAGGACTCGGCGACCGCCTTGAGCATGCGCAGACCTGTGATCCTGTAGGATTTCATGATTGAGTATCACCTGCTGTGCTATGGTTATATCTCTAATTGTTTGATAGCTTGGAAAAACACGCTATATTTGGCATGGGATGTTATTAACTTAAAAGCTCCTACAAACATTCCATCTGATTTTTTTGGGACGAGATCGTGTACGAGATTAGCCTTTCTAAAGCGGATATATCGAGGTGATATTCTTGAGAAAAGACAGCTTGTGTTAGGCGATAGCGGTCTTGAAAGACAGTTTGGCAATTTGCGATGAGTGGTTGGTTTCTCGCAGGTGATAGAAAGTTGATGGACACATGGGTGGGACGGATTTGAATAGCACAGCACGACACCATAAACACCTCGGAGCAATAGCTTTGAAGCGTTACCTTGCCAGCTCTCTAGCTTGAACATTCAAACCAAAACAGAGTTAATTTCTCACTAATTCTTATTAACAACGTTGTAGCTCCTAAAAAGCGTTAAAAGGATTGGAGTCGGCTTGCTAATAGTCCTGCGCTCGCTGTCCGCTGCCAAGATAAAATTATTAACACCACATGTGACAGAGCTGTATTGACCAAGTCGACGGGATACTGTAAGGTTTTGCTTTGCCGAGAAGAAAGACTCCCGCGGTTTGGTCTTTCAAAGAAGCGAGAGTCTCTCTGGTCAGCCTGCAGGAGCCTATACTTATCAATACTGCTAGCTGTAGACTTATCGAGAGGAAACACTTTCTTAAACTCTGAAAACTGACCCGTGTGTCGGATATTATCTCTGACAAGGACACGAAGTCTAATTAGCAGATAAACATCTTAAGTATCGGCAAAGATACGATGGTCTAAAACTTTCCACTTTTTTACTGCAGAAGTTAGAATCGCTAATACGCTGTTAGTTTTCTGTCTACCAAGCGGAACCCGAGAGCTTTTATTGTTCAAAGTATGACATCACGACTATGGTGCAGCTTTCTCGCCCGTTATTTCCACATGTTTATTTTTCCGCGCACGCGATATCACCGAGTTCCAAAGAAGGACGTATTAACGGGACTTGCAGAAGATGAGTAACTGGACAGGCTTGACGCGTCTAATTGAATTCATTCACAGCCTCTGTCCCATTAATTTCCGTGTTTTGTTCATTAGTATGCTGGGCACAGAAGCGCAATATTAGTTTTCAGAGAAAAAGACGATTTTCGACTGTATCCCGCATGGTGTATAATTATTTTCGATTGTTATTGAATTTTAAGTGGCAATTGACAACTTTGTATTGTGTGCACTGCAAGTATGTTCAACGGCTTGAGCTAGAAGTGAAATATATGTTAAGTGAGTGAAATGGGCTTTCAAGTGAGCACAGGTACAGTGTGCGATCAGGGCATTTTAACAGGAGACGGCATTTAAAATGCTCTTGAGTTTCGACAAGAATTGAAAAAATCAGGAAAACCCCTCGCGGTGAGCCATCACACTCCGCACCGGATGAAATTGAGAATACCACAGGATTCTCAAGACAAATAAAAAAGAAAACGAAATCACCAATTCTTGTAGAAAAAAGAACTGTTAATAACAACATCGTTATTGAATCGGCAGAGTGTTTACAGAGCTTAACAAAACCTTTTTAGAGCGAGCCAACGAACGTTCTTTTTTCGCGTTAATTAATCTTCGCAAAGTGCAGACAAAGAGGACATTTGTCCGAGTCAAAGTTCTGAGGAAAAAATCTTGTCTCTTTTTTGATTTCCTGAACTCGTCATAAGACTGTTTCAGTGTGGATTTTATGAGTAAACGTAACCCATTCACTTGCAATTTAACAAAAACTACCAAGATTTATTATAGAATATTGAACCAGATGGCTTGTCATTTTTCTTAAACGACTACAAAGTGATAAATAGAAAACTAATTCGAATTCCAAAATAAAGCCGAAGCTAGCATTTCAACTTGGTTATAAATATAAAAAAGATAAACTTTATAGCCATAGAAAAAATCAGCTAGTTAAAGGCACTGAAATACAATAAACGAGGTTTACTCGGGGAAGGAAAGTTAGGAGATGGGAACTGTTATTATACATGAATTAAATTCGCCGCAGCTCGCACAGTTGGTTACTGGGACCCGAGAGTGCGAACTCAATGGTTGCCCTACCTAATCGCCTCCTTGGGATGGCGAAACTTTTAGCCTTGTTGTTTAAAAATTGACAAATTGTGGAGCTCAACTTGACCCCCTAGAAGGGAGGAATAGGTTTTCATAATACACAATGAAGATTTCCCAGCATTTCGCAGTCATAAATTTGGCAGGAGCAAGAAAGGGTTATCAATATAATGCATGTGGACTTGATAGAGTTTAAAGAATACGTGTGCCTTCAATAAATAAAGCATGTCAGAAATACATTTCCTCGCGGGAGGCAAACAGTAAAAACATATTTACGTTTATACTCATTTGTCATTTATGTATTTTATACGTCCAAAGTTTGCATTGACGACTCCGCTCCTGTCCTTCTTATACAAAGTTTAGCACTTTATCTGACATTTTAGCATTTTTACGCAAACATAGTAACATATGTCGCGGTTAATAGCATCACTTAAATTATTGCGGTTTCCGCTTGTCGAGAAGTTACAACTTTTCAGTTTGTTTAATGACAGTGATATTTAACTCCAATTTCATTTCGCAAAAGTTTTATTAGTCATGCACGAGTAAAATATAATGGATCAGAATCTTTATGAAGTGCAATTTAAGCTACTGCCGCTATCGGAATCGAACCATTCATTTAAATATATTTATTAAAATGAGCTAGAAATCGAGGACTCAGTCCACAAGGTCATTTCCTAAAAAGCAATTAAAACTGCTTGTTTACACTCAATTGAAGCGGCTTTTTGCTTTTCTTGACTAAAACCCCATAGCATCCCAAATTAATTTCACTGTCGGCCTGTTCCCGCGCTTCAAAGCTGTTTAAGATCCATTAAACACTTACGATTCTGTTCTTAATTTCAACATTGCGTATTGTTAAAATTGCGGCGCGAAAAATACAAAGAAGTCCAGGATTTAATCAGAAAGATTGATGTGGACACAACATTAAAAAATACGCTTCAGTTCTTAATGTTAAACTTAATATTACCGACAAAATTAAAAGAAGTAATCGAGAGACCAGAATGAATAGAACCATATATTCTTGAAGTTCCGTGACTGAGGATTTTCCGATAAAATTATGAAGTTGCACACAGCTGTGAAAGATACCGAAGGCGCTCATAGATTTTACTTCAGATTATTTGTTCTAAAGTTTAGAGCATTCTTTTTTGTGAATCTTTGACGAATCTCCAGCTTTATTTATTTCTTTACCATTGTTACAAGACAAGAAGAAAAGAGAGATTAAACTATTTATTTGTATATTTAGTAGATACTGAAATAGCCAGGTTTCTTGTCTAGAATTTAGCTTTCTCTTTATCGAGGAACGTTTTCTCTTGGTAAAACAAACTAAAACCACGATTTAAAGTGACTGAAAGCATTTATAAACTAATCATTTTATTCCAGTAAAAAGAACAGGTTTTCATTCCTATTTCTGTTTCAGAACAAAAACAAAATTTGTTTTTATTGTGCCATAACCATATTCTTTATATCTTTTATAATATGTTCCTTTCAATTTAAGAAACAAGCAGTCTGGCCGCAGCAACTGCTCTTTTAATGTTTCACGATTCTTCCCTTAAGCCGAGATTTGTCAATGACATTATGTATTGCAAGTTGTTTTTCGGTAACATTTGTATAGCAGTGATTATACACCAAGCTGCAGTAAGCTTTAGTCAGATACGAGAAGCTGTATACGTTTATACAACTTGTACATATTGTGTTTGTACTTTTAGAAAAAAAAATACGTCGACTGAACAATATTCTCGAACAAAAAAAGATTAAAGTGTACAAATGTCCAGTCAGCAGCTCGAAAAATACGTCTCAATGAAAGGTTCAAAACAATCATTAGCGTTTATTACTTTGTTCTTGTTAGATATTTCTGTCAAAGCTTAGCATAATTTAATATCGTGTTGTCTGTATTCGTAATAACGGATCGTAAAAACGATCTTGTTTCTTCAGAAAACTCCATTTGAAGTCGCATAGTAGCCTTTACTTAAGCTGGCGATTAAAAAAATAGAAAATGTATAAATCTTACGTCGTATTTTCAGTTGATCAAATAAAACTTTGCAACGACACGAGTAGTAGTAGTAGTACTGAATATGCATTATTCTAAATACTGGCACGAAGAATAGAACGAACTCTGCGGCAAGAAATGAAATTCTTTACTATTTAAGTTTCTAGTTACTTCGATTTGAAGCTCCATAAGCTGTTGTATAAAAAAATATGTAAACTAGTTTCCAGAGAGAATGTAATGGTGACCCAAGAAATGACAGGCGATGAAAAGAACCCAGGGGTATTCACGCAGTAGGCAAGTGACAGGAAAACCACACGAATCTTATTCATTGATTATATGCAGTTCGCTTTATTGCTCGACCTAGCAACAAACATTATATCTATGTCTTAGTGAGAGAAATAAAGAGTTTTCACCCTTCTTACAATCTTAAAACGCTAATTGTCCGAATTTCGTCTTAGATATTATCAAAAGCAGGCAGAACAAAGAAAATAAGAAACTTATTCTTGTAAATTGCCCGAAGGTGTGGCTGTTCTGCAAAAATAACGGTTACCAGGAGAGACTTTGAATACGTAATAAGCTATGGAGGTGTTTGGTTTTGTTTCTTGGTGTTAGAAACTGGAAATCAGCAAAAAAAATCAATATTTTAAGTAACAAAGGGAATAAGAACAAACAAATCAGAGCGTTTTTACAAAATATAGGTTAGAAAGTGAGCGGAAACTGAAGAAAGAGGGAAAAGATTTTGAAAAGCAAGAACATCCGTTGTGTTTTATAACTTTTCTGTATGCACCACAGCTTAGAGTAAGACATCACATTCTGATTCTTCAATCTGTCATTTCCGCCATGAGAACATTTTAATTAAAACTATTTTTTCCTCCTAGCTCTATGCGGTGTTGCTTTCAGTCTCTGCGAGCGTCCCGCTGTTGTAGAATGAATACAACGAACTCTCTTCAGCACAGCTTTTGAATTCCGTTAAAAAAATAGTTAATAAAGCAATCTAACTACTTTACCTCGAAATCTCGCTTAACGTCAACCATACAGCAGTGAAATCCTTCTTTTTTTAGAAATACGAAGCTTGTTAACGGTGTTTTCGGATTTTGTATACTAGTTTTTGGCAGCTTCTTCATGGTGTGATTTTTATAGGCGGATTGTTGGTGGTGAAGCCAGCGAGTCTCGTCGCCCCATGAAATTCGACTTGAAACAGAAAGCTGCAAAACACACGACCAATAGACTTCAGCTACACACTGCTACGTTGTTAAGATCTTGACAGGCCGCAAACGTCACATCAAAGCCTTTAAAAGCGGTTTTTTCTTGCCAGTTTTTTCACTCTTTGGCTTCACTGCCGAAGCTACATGCCTATGTCTCAATGACAACTGATTACAGAGCTACTTGCTCGAAAAATATACCCCGCTCGCGAGTACGTTAAATGGACGAAAAATGGCTTATGGGGAGCTGATGCATATTAAAAGCAGTACTTCCAAAAACTTTTTATTACTTTCAAACATTTTAATTTTAATTTAAAAAGTGTGGCTGTCTAAAGGTGTTGACATAGGAAACACGGAATCTCAGACATTGGCGACTCGCCTCCGTCTTTGCTTTCAGACTTTATGGAGAAGATTGTATGCTTGTGGAATTGTAAGTTTGTCGAGCTGGTAAGTTCAACTTTCAATTCTTAATTTTTTTATGCAGAATCATTCATAACTGATAATAGGTTTTGAATGCTATACGTTGTGTTCCATTAGTGACGGTCATCTTTAGACTTGAAGTAATTGTTTAGCTTCATTTTGCACTTCCACTTCAAAACTCTACCGTGCGACTCACATTTCCAAAGATCGTTATCTTTGTTTTCAGTCGCGAGACTTAGACGATGTAGAGCAAACATTGAGGCACTATTTAATAAACTTCAGTTTTAAACACTTAAATAGATGTTTTACAATGTTTTGCCGGTCATTTTGGAAATTCTTGTGCTTTAACTCATAATCGTACACTCTTCGTATACTCTTTCAAACGTTTGCTTGAGCAATTGACATATATTTCGTCTTCAAATTTGAAATAGATAAGCGTTCAAATCAGTTGTTTAAATGGTAAAAGCATTGAGTGACTCCACTTTATAATGTACTGATAATTTTACTTTTTTGCCACATACATTTTAATGCATTGTGACGAGCGAAGAAATTTCAGTAATTCCTCTTTCAAATGGCATAATAGTCTTTTTTTTCTAGTAAAAAACAAGTAATCTAAGATAAAGAAAAAACTTTGTTTCGGTTTTTACATTTTCCCTTAAAGCCAAGACACCTACATTTTTATAAGTAGGTTTTATTGTACTAGTCAACTTTTGTATTCACTGGGCAGAAACAATACCAAGAAGCTGAGACATTAAATTTACACGCCAGCCGGAGCACGGATGTTCTGAATAAGTGTTCGTGCATGCAGATAAACCCTAGAACCATCTCAAATGGTTGGCACCATTGCAACAAGATTGTTCTGATTCTATTTTATTTCCTTTTGTGTTGTCTTAAATTTAGCAACGCTTTACTATGCGACTGAACTAGAATTTAGAAAGTGTGACTGATTTGGTGTAGAAATATAACGGACCAAACATGACTCTTTGGAACTGCAGGGAGATAGTAAACGTATAAAAAAGTGTCGTTTTTTCTACATGAAGGAAAGCTATAGGCTATAGGTCTGGAATTCTAATTGACCGAACCCGATCTAGTTTAACTGCATGCGTGTGTATAAACAACCATGCTGGGTTGGCGTTTGAAAGTTGACATAATTTCCATAAAAATTTCAAAGGAGATCTATTCATGCTTAAAGTTGAAGGAAACATGGTTATGGGTTGAAGATCAATCGCAGTATTTATCAAAAAAATTTACATTTGTTATGTGAAAACGTAAAGACTAAAGTAATTTGAACTTCAACACGGAAGAAAAATTTTACTGAATAAGAAAACGGATTAGTTCATTACGAGAGAGCATCTATTTTATATAGCTTCGTTTCCGTAATTTAATGCTTCGTTTTGTTCAAACTTTCGGCCGGCTGATGGGCTTCGTCTGTAAGCTATATTAGTTTTTAAACCCTTACTTTATTAACCACGAGGTACGTGTTCGTTACAACATGGAGTGGTTATCGCCAAATATTGGCGTTTTTTATCAGAGTCAAGTTATCTTGTTTGGTATGCTCTCATGTTTACCGTTTTGGCAAATACGTGTTCTATTCCAATCCGTCTTATATTTTTGAAGCTCTTTGTCGCATGTTTGCTGTATGAGTTGGGTGATTGTACGAAAAAGCGAAATTTTGTTTTGTTCCGTAAATCACAACTGTTCGCTGAAATGTTCTGATCAAATGGCCAATTTTTATTCTATGTCTGCTCAAAATGAGGCAAAACAAACTAGAGTATAATTTACATGGCTATGACATGCTAGTTCTTTCAGTTAATCAGTCCTGCTCCGTAGTTTGAAACTTGGTATCTACTTATAAACCTAGCAAAGAACTTGGGTCAACAGCAAAATGTAAAACTTATCCGAGAGGGGTTTGAAGACGACCCAGGCTAAGCTAAGCCGCCATATCTTCACTGAAACACTGTCAGGCCAGTTACTCGGGTGAATTATATTTGTCATAGTGATTTATAACAAAGCTATTCAGTGGTTGAGTTTGAAGAAACTTCCCATTCTCCTTGTCCCAGTTATGTCAGTGTTGAAGCATTTGTATGGATCAAGCAAAACAGAACGAGTATTGTCAGTATACAGTAGTACTAAACAAGTGACATTGTGTGTTAATGGATGGTCAGGATTTAAAGAAGAGCATTTGATCTATTGACTTAAAGATGTAGAAAAGACCGGAGTTAAGTTTCAAACAGCGGATTTATGACAGCAAAAGTTGAGGTTCATAAAATTGTACAGCTTGATGTAAAACATTAAATGAGACTACGGAATGGAAACAGAATAGCTGGAGCGTTTTATATTTCATTTGTTCAAAAAAACACGATTTATGTTTTTTACATTTTAAAAAAACCCTTGACAGTCTTTATCTGTTTAAACAAAGTATCTTCAAAGCTTGCATATATATGCTTCAATATCTTGGACGTTATCAAATCTGTTAGAATTTGTCATGAATTTCTTCGGTAAAAACAGCTTGCAGTGGCTAGAAACTAATTTGATATGAAAACAATTTGATATACACATTTTCATCTTAAATTATGCTTTCATGAAAACAATAGCTGTTGTTATAACGATAGGGGTTTAGACTTAAAACCTTAACGACTCAAAGTAGAGTTTTAAATTCCCGAGTAGATCGCCCCTTCGAGTTTTGAGCCCAAACAATTTTGCGAAAGCTCAAGTTAAGTTTTCAACACCGCAATGTCAGCATCCGCTTGCATAGTATTTTTTCTCTCTCTAATCGACCACAAAGTGCTACAAATGCTCTGGAAAACTTGTACTTCATGATATTTTTAGGATATAGATGTACTCTCAAAAACAATCTTTATGCTATTGTTAAAAGGTTTAATTATTCAAGCAAAGTTAATAACCCTTTGTTTCGAGCTAGAGTTTGCCTCTGTGGCACTTGTCTGTCGCAAGATTATTAGCACACCGCTTCTCTTTAAGTCTGTGTTTACCAAAAATCTTTTAAAAGAAAAGAAAACATTCTTTTATTTATTAGGCAAAAGGATTACACAAACACGGTTGTCGTACAATCTTTTATTATCGACATTTGATTTTAACTAAAGAACCAAGAAAACCTTATAATTCAACGGAAGTCAAAACTGTAATTAAGTTGCTTTTGCAAGCAAATAATCTTACATCTAGACTATTCTCCGAAAACATATGTCTCTAATTAACTCTTCGGAAGTTTATATCTGCTGAAAGATCAATATTAAAGCAACTTTTCCACACTTGAAGTAACTCAAATAATGGTAAATTCACCATGCATTCGATGACAAGAGGAGGGCCCAGTTGTTAAGAATCGATTTTGTCTTATTTGCACTAAGCTTCGATAATGCCATTTCAAAGCCTGGCTCGTGTGAACTTCTAATTACTCCACCTTTTGTCTCGTTTCAGCGGTTTCATGATCTATGTTTATAAATTTTTCCAGCAGCTGTCACACCGTATGGTTCGCTTCCTCAGTCATATCCACTCCACTGTTCATTTTTTCTGCCTTCGGGGTGTAATTTTATATAGTCGCCTGTTTTTTTTATCTTTCGTGTGTTCATTTTGCCCCACCGGTGCAAAACTGTTTTTAAACTTAAAGTCGCGCAACGACCTGTCGCCAGATTTTTTCCCTTTCTGTCAAATGTTGGTTCCACAATGAAAAAAAATGATTAAATAAATAGAGTGGCATGAGAATCTGTAGTCGTTGGAGATAAATTCCCAGTTGTCTTTGATAAACTTCTTCTAAACACCACTACGGGTTGAAGCGGTGATTGGCGAAAGAGTTGTCATCGCGCTAACAAAGAGTTTTGTGTTCGAAATCAAGCGTTTCTGGATCGTTTTCACAGTTACACATTGTTTCTTTTTAGCAAAATATAATTTTAGTAGTTCTATTTAATTTAGCGTTGCGACATCATTATTGTGTATGTATTAATCCTAAACCCGTGAGTCGATGTGTCATCCAAGCAGCTGATGTTTATGCTGATCCAGGCTGCCTTTTGTGACAGTCACTGAATATACAGTGGCTGACAATTTGGTGCGACTTCATATTTTTTTTGGATCAAGTTTACTGAAAGAAAAAATCTT
>JAOBYF010189880.1:0-10500 GCA_025403605.1 Parazoanthus darwini | reverse complement strand
CGCTGCCAGGATCTTAACCTTTTCCAGCTATGACGCAGATTCTGAACCTCTTTTTGATAAGTTAAGCTGGACAAAACTTGTTGATCGACGTCGTTCCCATATGGCTACCATGGTCTACAAATCGCTCAATGGCTTAGCACCTGACTATCTCCGGGCTAAATTTGTAGATCGTGGTAGTGTTACCAATTACTCTTTGAGAGACACCGCGAACAAACTTGCCGTTCCCCAACCTCGCACAAACTACTTGAAAACCAGTTTTCGATATAACGGTGCGGTTTTGTGGAACAGCCTGCCAAAACACGTTCGGCAAGCGGAGTCTTTGACGAATTTTAAATCTAGTTACAGACATTTTTTCTCTCCAAATTAAGCACGGCATTCATGGAAAGCAGGCAATTTTTATTTTAAATTTTTATATGATTGTATATACCTTCTTAATTACTATTACATATTTTAAGCTATATCTTATGTTCTACTAGATCCATTTGTATATTTATTATATTTTAAAGACCTGATGTTTTACCGTGTGAAAATCAAGTTACAAGTTACTAAGTGCTGCTAAACTTGGAAAATATGACTTTGTGTATCCGTCAAATAATCTAAGCCGTGATGTAATTTTAATTATTTTTTTAAAATTTGAGTCTGAGTAATTAAAGTAACTGGTTGACGTACTTCTTTCTCGAAGTCAATCAAATGAAACTTTAAACTTTTGTTTGCGTTGGTACACAGAACAACTTCAGGCCTACAAACAAGCTCTCGTCAAGCATGCACAGGCAAAAGAGGACTTATCGGTAAGTTTGTGGGTGTTGTCTCAACAAGTTGCACGCAAAATGCCCTTTAAATGATGTATACCGGGAAATCAATTCTTGGTCTTGTACGTCCATAATCGAGTTTTTCTGGATGCGATTTTCCCCTGCGCTGCCATCTTGGGATGTGCTGTGTTATGGTTCTAGTACCAGTTCCCCTCTTTTTCGCCAGCACTTTTAGAACACAATACTAATATTCTTATCAGTTTTGAAGGAAGTATCGAATTTTATCTGTATGCGTCGAGAAATTCAAAATAAAAAATTCACCTTCAGAAAACCGCAATTTCTATGTTTACAAGACTAAGATATTAATTTTCTGCTGTGCAGCAGACCCAAAATATGTTCAAAAAGCTTTGGGGCGCAACCTGTTGAGCAAAATCTATTAAGCTCTCTCGCTATATTCGTTAGTAAAATATTGTTTTTACACTTAAAAATAGAATTCGTAACTTCGCGTCACGTGTGATATCCTCGATTTTGTTTTAATGTATTTGATTCCCAAACTGAGAGAAAAGTTTGCTTCTGAATTCCTTGTTGCTTGGTTTCAGTTCCAGCTTCAACGCGGTCAGACAGAAGAAATGAAAATAAAACACCGCGAATGTCGAGAGGCTGAGGCCCAGTTACGAATGATCGAGGAGACCCTGGGTATGACTCCAACACAGTACGACATGCCAGCGAGCCCTGCTACTATGCTGCACACTGAGCTCAACACCGTCAGGGCAGCAGCCAGTCGCCGGGCCAGGGGGACTGGAGGAACCACGCCCACCCCTCAGCCAGTTGTGAACGGAACAAGTAACACTGTGTCCCAGTCCCCTGGGCGTGGAACACGGCGATCAGCAGCCGCGATAGCTTCGGTAGAGGAGTCAGTTAGGAGTAAAAGAACGCGTAGATAATTAAACGAACGGCTAGTTGTGGTGGATTGTGGTCAAGAAATTTGTGACGCCGCAAGACTTCGGCTCTTCAACCAACACAAAAAACCTAGCTAACTAAATCAGTCCTTGCTAGATCTTTTTTACTTGTTTTCTTTGACACCACAGGGTGTTAATAACAAGTCTAAAATGTTATTTTTCATTGTAACATTCATTCCATTGCGTTGAGTTTTATAACTATTTTACTTTTAGGAAGAAGAAAACTCGGTGGTGTGCTAATATTTAAACATTTTGTGATTCCGGTTGTTTTTCCTTCAAATATCGCTTGAATACCTGTATTCAGGAATTAGAATAGGGATATGAAAGAACACGGGAAGGTTTCTGGTTATCATATAGATATTCTGCTTCCAATATGGTTTTGCATAATGAAATTGAGATACGTCATTATCTGTCGATATTTCCGTCCTACCTGCTGAACTAAAGAGGGCTGGAGCAACGAAGACGCGAACGTCAACGAAAACTTTACAAAACAATGAAATTAATTACAGAGTACAACGATTTTACAAGCGAATTCAACCAGCTGGCGTTATTTCAATCTTTGTCGAAAGTCTTATTTTTTTGGTTTTTATAGAGAATATGGACAGCACTGAGAATATAAATCATTTCAGCTTTCGTGCTGCTTCAAAAATAAGATTTCTAATATTTCACATTTAGACACTATATCGCAAAAAGGAAGAAACAAATGAGTTAAACGAGAAAAAGTAAACGGGAAATTAAAATTTCAGCAGTCGTCGTTGATTTGCCGTCTCAGTTGCTCAAACTCCCCGAAGTTTGAGTGCCGAATCTACCGCCTTTGATATGTTACGCAATCTAAATCCTTCATTAGCACAATATATGATTTAACAAGTAGGATTATGCCCTATTTTAGTTTGTTCACGTCCATTATGATTTATATCCCGGTTTTAACTCTCGTTAATCCTTTCATTTTTTTGCCATGGTACAAAAGGACTGGGGTTGTCAGGCAACCCAAGCAATCCCAGAAGGCAATGCAACGAGTGCTTCATCGAGTCTTCCAAAAGCTATTTTTGCTGCACAGTACAAAAGGGCGAAATCCGCCACTTGTGGAAGAGACTGGCTGGTAAAACTAGCATACGACAGTCGATTGACCGCCGATACTCGTTATACTTTGCCCTACCCCTTCCCCTAAATCCTCAGCTGAATACGTGTTACTTATCTCGTTTAAGAAACAGTGCACTTAAATAATTCATTGTCAGAGTCACATCGCACATCGAACACGAAACGAACTACGTACAACTCTTAACACGTGCAGCGTTGCTTTCTGGAAAGGTTTGGAGGGACAGCTCCACGAGAAAGGATTTTCAATTATTTGTTTCATGAAACAGAAGCTAAAGTTCTATTGCACGGATGACATGACTGGCGACACACACTGAATCCTTCAAAATGGTGGACTTGCCAATTTTGACTTGTCATTTTTATCTCATGTACTTAAGTTAAAGTTTTGTGCTGATTTGCAGAGGCCATCGTACATCATAAATGCGTGTAGTTTAACTCGTGTTCATTTAATATCAATCAGTCATTACCTTTTTTCCCATGTTTTTTATATTTATGGTTGGACTCATTAACGCTAGTCCCAAATTGTGTTAACCGGGCGTTATAAACCTTGGAACTTCAACACCCGAGCTTTCCCGATTTGCCCTTCACTACGATAAGAGGGGCCGGACACTTGTTTTAGCACTGTAAACTATAAACAGTTAAAGGAGTTTGAAGTATTTAAAGAAATTCACATCATCTGTTTCTGTAATTATTACACTCTTGGAATGACATTTAAAAACGTCCTTTTCCTTTTGTATTAACTTTTTAGAAAATATTAAAACGCCTTTTAGGATTTTGTAGAAACTTGTATTAATAAAAGAACGCTGCTGATGTTACTTGCTTAAAACTTGCGTGTTGACTACTGACGTTAATATTCCATGTTGTAGTTCGGTTTGGATGTAGCCTACGCGCAGGCTTTCCTTGCTCTCCGCCCGACTCTCTCAACGACTCGTTTTCGTTTATTTTTGTATTTTGTATTTTTTTATTTAATCCTTTTTCACTGCATATGTGTACAAAAGTAAAAGTAAAAAAACTAGGCGTTGTTACAAAGATATGTATTAACAAAGGAAAAAAAAAATGCAGTGGGGAAGGAATAGAAAGGAACATAAAGAACCATGCTGCGCTATTCCACCGGGAAAAAAATTACAATGCAAAAAAAGTAAAAAATAAATAAATAAACAAACAGATCAAGCAAGTCAATAGAAAATTACGCTAGGAAAATACATTATCAATACAAAACTTAAAATCGTTTCCATGAAACATTTGGTCTATTTGGATTAAAATTCAGTAACTTATAATGGTTCTCACAGAGCAATTTAAAGGAAAGTGAAGAGCGACTAGTTGTCCTTAGGTTTTCTGGCAGATTGTTCCAGAGATATACAATTCTGTTAAAGAATGATCCCTTGAATAGTTCACTTTTGCATTTTGCGGGCTTGGACTTGGACTCTTAAAAGCCAAATTAAGGCAAAAACACACTTATGGCCCTTTTTTCTAGTTATTTTGATTTACAGTAGTGCAAACTCTTACGATAAAGCTATTTGGGCTTCTGTCTTTTTAAACCTCCAAATGTGGACCTTTTTGGGTCCATGGGGGGTTGTGACACACACACCCCTGCCTACAGGCCTATCAATTTCTGACCAAAATGCAAATATTTAATTGTAGGGTTGGAGCTTGGACATATATGCAAATCTAAATACCACTTCACTTGGGACTACAACAATGCTGATATATAAGAAAAACTACTGTATGACCTTACCTCTCTAGCACCTGCTTGCTTCAGAAGCTTAATAATTGGAGCCATTGTGTTGCCTCTGACAATGGAGTCATCAATTAGAACAACTCGCTTGCCTCGGAAATTTGCTGTTAATGGACCAAACTTCTTTGCTACGCCAAGTTTACGCAACCGAGTGCTTGGCTGGATGAAAGTTCTTCCTACATAGCGATTTTTAGTAAGAACTTCCACACAAGGAATCTTGCTTTCAAGAGCATAACCAAGCGCAGCTGGAGTTGCTGATTCTGGCACAGTGCTCACAACTTCTGCCGCGACTGGTGCCTCGATTGCCAACTGCTGGCCACAGCGCTGTCTGACGGAGTATACCATCTGCCCTTCAAATATACTGTCAGGCCTGGCAAAATACACATACTCAAAAATGCAGAATGCAGGAGGGATGCTGTTACTTTCCCTGGGAACAATGTCAGCTGTCTTAATACCTTTTGGAGTCAGCTCAACAATTTCACCTGGTTTAATTTCCCGATAGTACTTTGCACCAATTGATGGGAAACTACAGGACTCTGAAGACACAACCCAGCCACCCAAGTTGTCCTCAGCAATGGATGAGTCTGTATCACTTCCACTCTCAGCTTCACCATTCACTTGGCGTTTTGCTCTCGAACTGCTTGGACTGTCGCATGAGCTTTTGAGCTTTCCAATGCACAAGGGTCGATTGCCATATGGGTCCCTCACAGCAAATATTCTGTCTGTGGTCATTATGACTAAAGAGTACGAGCATGTCGTCTGACGCATCATACCACGGATTCTAGCTGGCCAATCAGCACCTTCTGGCTCACCACAAGGGGGCATTGCTGTCAGCAATTGCGTTATCACCTCACTATCACTACCAGTTGACAAACCTGTCCCTTGCCGCAATACTTTTCTTCGCAATGACTTGGCATTCACTAACTCACCATTATGTGCGACAGCAATGTGTCCATGAATGGTATCAACAACAAAAGGCTGGCAGTTAATCAGCTCTGAACTCCCAGCAGTTGAATACCGAGTATGACCAATACCCATGTACCCGTTCAAAACTTTCAAGTATTGCTCGGTGAAAATATTTGCTACAAGCCCCATCCCTTTATGCTGGTAGAAGTTGTCGCCATCACTTGTTACAATTCCAGCACTTTCTTGACCCCTTTAAAAGCAACAAAGCATCAAATCAACATTTTTTTCAACACGAAGGAAACTTTTGATTCATGAAATTCCATGGAACGCTTTGTTTAAGACACATTTTATTAATACTATTATTGAAAACTTTTTGGTTCGGAAGAAATAAACCATGCTTGGCAACCGAACTTGATTTAAAACTAAGGATTTGTGTTCTATCCAAACACCAGAGATCGAAGTGAATATTTGTTAAAGCGTCAAAGACAATCAAGTGCGCGTATGTTTGGACTCCAAGAGAGTTCTCAACTTTTCAGAAACTGTAAGATGAACATAACTAGACGGTATGAGAACAGTTGAGAGAATATCAGCGCGAGGAATCAACAAATCAATTAACATACGTACCAGACATTGCCAAAAGTTAGTTTGTGGCAATCAGAAATGTATCTTGTGTGTAGTCTTGGAAGTCCAGAAAACGATATAGTTCTAAAGTTTTACCTGTGCTGCAGAGCAACGAGTCCGAGGGTGATCGTGTGTGAGACATCGAGATCTTCTGGCGGGACGCCTTCCGCTGTCATACAAGCAAAAACACCACATGCTTCCTCCAAACCGGTGTCAACCGCCGCCATCTTGGATTGAAGTCGGTATTTTTTGAAAGCCGCTCAAAATCAACGCATGGCAAAGAGCATGATCGCTTGAAAAGCCAATTAAATCGCTGTTCGCAATTTTAACAAAGTAATTCTGGTCAAACAGGTTACAATAGACACAAAGATCGCCTTTTTCTATTCAATTTTACAGGAAATGGAAATTTTGGCATTTTGGCGCTTGTCCCACGTCCTGCACGTGCAGTCAGCTCCGATTTTTCATTGGTTAAAAACAGGATGAAATATTTCGCGGGAAACAATTCAAGCGCGACGAGTTGTGATTGGCTGAAGGGAGAAAGACATGAGTCGCACATGCAGATTTTTCACCATCGAAGGTTGAAGGTTTGCACGTTGAGTCTTCGAAGAAGGTTTGGGCAGTTTCTCATCAAATCTACCTTCAGCAATGGCAACTGAAGAGAAACCAGCTGCAGGTAAAATTGGTTGCGTTTTACCTTGGTTAATTTTCAATCGATAGTTGTATCTTTAGTCATCGCAATATAGATTTTGGAATATTCATCTCACCTTTCAGAAATCGAGGCCGTTTTACTTGAAACTGGAGCAGATCTTTTATCGGAATAAAGATCGTGAATATATTCATTTTACATGAAAAGAGCAAGTAGCAATGCATAAAAGTAACCACAGAAGTAAACTGTGTTTTGGTCGGGCATGAGCTGAGCTATCTATAAATGTGTACTCTGTACGTACTTGTTACATGCCGCGCCATGTGGTCGTAAAGAATTTGCATCTCGATATTTTTCCCCCATGTACACTGTTCAGTCAGATCACGGACGTGCGGTTGTGCGGTACGAAGTGCTTATCAAGTGTAGTTTGCTCAATTTTAAAACATCTTTACCTGGACAACAATTTTGAAACATCTCTTCCTCATTACCTGGAACATTTTAATAGTCTGAAGACTTGTCTATAGTCACGAAAATTTGACCGAACAAAAATTTTACTAATGAAATAAATTAAGAGATACTCTAGAAAAGAAAACACCTCACAAATGGTATGAAACCTTCCCTGGAAATGAAGGTCTATGTCCACATTCCCATTTAGAATTGAGAGAGAAAACCCCATGGGAGGGATTTATTGTGATATAGTGAAGGTATGGACGAAGCCATTATCCACAAAACCCCAAAATATCCTGTGTAGGAACTATAGCCAAAAAGACTACCTTTGCTCAAAATAGACTTTCCAATGAAAATACCATGTTTTTTATTTGTGAATTCACAGATCTTCTAACAGAAATTGGGTTGAAACAGAAATCATTCTTTCAAACACCCAGAAGATGATAATGCTCCATCCAGAAACACAACTTTGTTCAAATCATGAACTTTTCTAAGTACAGCAGTGAACACTGTTCTTAACATTTGACAGGAGTTGCAACACAAGGACCTCATCTTCTATAAAATAATGCCAGGTTCATAGTTAGTAAATGAGAACAAGCACAAATGCTGAAAAACCCTCAGGGGTACTCTTTATAGTTGGATGTCGGGGGAGCTTATGGTCAGGGTTCGTACACCTCTTGAAGACCCTTGAAAAACCTTGAATTTTAGAACCTTGATTCAAGGTCTTGAAAGTCATTGAATTTTTGGTATCTTGTGTGTTGCTCCTTGAAAGTCCTTGAATTTTGCCAAAAATAGCCTCGCAACTCTTAAACCTGAGTGAACTTTCAATAAAGATATCAAACAGGAACATCAGGAAGTGAAGAACATTCTCTGAACAACTTTAGTAGTGACTTAAGACAAGGTTATGGTGATAAACTGTTGTGTTAACAAATTTGCCTCAATTTATTCTTTATTAAACATATTTGTATTTTAGTATTAGCTGATATGAAAGATAAAATTTGAAACTACTTTCTTAACAGGGGACCTTGCATTTTTATATTATGGTCCTTGGAAGTCCTTGAAAAGTCCTTGAATTTTACAGCTGAAAGGATGTACGAACCCTGATATAAATACCTGGTTTTTCTGCACATTTTGTATAGTATTCCCAAACGAACATGAAAACCCCAATTGCTTTTTCTTATTTAATCTTAACTAAACAAATAACAAAATTTATAAAATGTATTTCAAAGATTTGAACCAGCGGTTTGCAATTATGAATTCTTGTGATTACAGTTTTAGGTCACTTCCGTTGACTGCAAGGAGAAGCTATATTCGCTTTTCTTTCGGAGGAATGACCTAAGGACGTTTGAAACGTGTCTTGCTACTCATCCTGTTGCACAAAACAATCGAAAATTTTAGTAAGCAACATTATGACTTCATTCAAATTTCAAATGTGTGGTTTTGAGACTTGGTAAAGAGTTAGCAGCTCACAGCCGAACGAAAACTGTGAAAGACTGCGGAATACGTCAGTTAATCGCAAACCGATCTATTTTCATAGGATTACCACAAAGTTTTCACCAGTCGGCTAACTGAAAATTTCCGTCTGAAAATGATTTTAAGGAACAATAAAAATCATGAAAGATATAAATCGTGATTCGACAGTTTCGTTCAAATATTTTTTAAAACACGTAATTACAAATTATGAATCGCTTTAGCTTTGTTCTCCCACAAATTTATCAACATCTATCTTCTCCTAAACGCATCAAATAAAATAAGTTGATTGGTTGTGAGAATAAGGAATTCATTAACCACTTCAAATTCTCAAAGATGAAATGCGAAATTCTTCAAATTTATTAGCAGGATAAAAATGTTTGGAGACAAATAATGAAAATTTAGTGGTATACCTTTACGCTATAAGCTAATACTTTTCATAATGTCATGTTAGGTAGAATTTATCAATTTGTGTTAGAAAAATTGCCCTAACTATTATTATTATAATTATAATTATTATTATTGTTATTGTTATTATTATTATGTTATTATCATTATTATAAATATCATTTGGCACTAAAAAGCCGGGGTTAAATGTCAAGAAGAGATAAAACGTTCATATATCCTTGTTAGTAAATGTTTTTGAAACTCGCACTTTATAAGCCACAAAAACTACTTTAATCCTTGGCACTTGTGCAAATTTACACTGCGCAAATATTTCCACTAATTCCGATTTTGTTCCAGCTTTTTATGAGCTGGGGTAGTTGACAGATAACAGTTCCGCAATGTTGTGACAATTAACCGTTCACAGTGGTTGACAGCCGGTCCTCGTTCTCATTTTCAAGTTGAGAAAAAGAATGAGTAGAAACAATAAAGGCGGTAACAATGCCCTAATGAGAGACCCTCTGTTTATGTATAAATTACACTGCTTGAACTGCAGATATTGTTCTAACATGCAGAAGTTGACTCGATTTTTAAGATTTGGGAAACATGACTTGTCGGGAGTTTGGCTTCAAGTTGAAGTTCAAGTCACCGGCCATACTTGGGTTTTCAAGGATTATTGGACGAAGAATCCAGAGCAAAGCAAATGCGGCAAACTGACGAGTTATTCAGAAGTTTTATTCGCAATTTTCAGATTGTCGACTAGCGGTGAAAGGCGCTTGTATTAGGAGTTACTGCACACTCAGGTACGACCAGAATATTGATATTAGAACAGTTTATTGTGCGCCATCGAAAGTTTTATGTACTGCCGAACTCGTCTTTAATTTTCGTACTTTTGGTTAGTTAACCCACTTGTGTAATTCGCCGTGATTACAAAGCGCCGAGTATCTGATTTCTTTCAGTTTGTTGACAGTATTCTTGTAGTTTCATTTTTGTTTCAAACACAACTTGTAAATTGCCGTTTGCAGCTTCATTTTTCATAGTTTTCGGTAGTTAACTCGTCGGAAGGCGCCGAGTAGCTGATTTAGATCAGTTTGTTGACTGTATTATTGTAATTTCAAACTTTTCAAACATAATCTGTAAAATATTTGTTTGTTTTATAACATTAAAGCTTTACATTCAACTTCACTTTTGTATTTGTTTATTTAGAATAAAACGTGCAAGCTGCGGTTCTATAACGGGCCGATTCGTGTAAATGCGGGGGCGAATTGGAAAGAAACTTTGTAAACTTTGCGTTAAAACTACGACTTGATTTCAAATGTTAATCGCGTTTGAGATGTTCTTATTAGACAGTTATGCCAATAACTTCTTGTAACTTAATTCCTTTTTTCAAATACAACTTATAAATTACCGCTTACGGCTTTATGTTTCATAGTTTTCGTAAGTTTAATTTCGCCGCGATAAGAAGCCGCCGAGTATCTTGTTTTATCAAGT
>JAOBYF010189769.1:0-10502 GCA_025403605.1 Parazoanthus darwini | reverse complement strand
CTTGATAAATTTTTATTCAAAGGTAAACAAAATCTCCTTGCCTCTCTCTGAAAAAACAGCAAAAAAAGGAAATAGGTACTGTGAAGTACTTTCCCAACAATATAATTCCGTTCACTGCAAAGTCATTTCCCAACAATATCACATCAATATTTGTGAAATATCTTGCCAACAGTATCACCCCATTTACTATGAAGTGCTTTCTCAACACCAACCCCATGCAATATCTTTCCATTTCAGGAAAAGGATCGCTGGACAAGGCCAACGAGGAACTCCGGGCGATTGTTCAAAAAATCTGGCCAAGGACTTCCTTGGAATTTCTTGACAAGTTGGTTCAGCCGGCAGGAGTCAGTGAGTATCCAGTACCAAGATGAAGTAACTGAATACAACTGATACATACTCAACCTTATGCATTGTAAATCGTGTGAATTTTAAAATGCTGTATGCTGTACCTTAAGTCCTTACAATGCAGATATCTATCGTAGATCTGTTGATACTAACCCAGCGAAGTAATTGAATACAAAAGAAGATGCTCAGCATTTTTTTATCGTAAATTTTGTGAATTATAGAATGTCGTACACTGTACAGTTGTAACAATGTGGATATATATCGTAGATCATTTGCTCATTTACACACTTGCACTCTGTGACTTCAGATGATGACGTCACAGTGGGGAAGTTCTACGCGACGTACCTCATACAGGATTATTTGCGTCGCTTCAAGCAGCGTCAGAACGCCGAGCGACTGAGTGGTGATAGCACACTCAACAGCCAGGCTTTGCAGGTGTGTTTCCACTTTGGGTCATCAACGACATTAGGGCAGTAATAATTGGATTTTCGATGATAATGATAATGAAATAATAATATAAATAATAATTACAACAAGGCATATATAATGTGCGTTTTGATTGGCTTCTGCGTGGCAAAAATGAAGTTTGCATCAGAGGCTAAAAAAACTCTTATTTATTCATATTTTATAAAAGCAGGTATAAAATGATATAAGTAAAGTTATTATATGGCTGACTGATTTCGCCTGCTGTGATTGGTCAATTTCAGGCCCGTAAGAAGCCGTATGAACCTCTAGTTCTGGAGCGGTTGTCACTTGCAGTCTCGCTTGCTTCAAAGAATCAACAAAGCCATATAATAAACATCTTATTAGTCTCGTTTGCTCGGACCGTACGGCAAGTTATGGATACTCGTTTTTTCTTTCCTTGTTTTGATGGCCCGCGCGCTTCGCGCTTGGGCCATAAAAGGAAGGAAAAATTTCGGTCCATAATTTGCCGTACGGACCTCGCACTCGGCTAATAAGAGGTATGTAATAGCAATAGCAATAGCAACAGCAACCGTGATAGTATTAGTTATAATAGTAGTAATAGCAACAATAACAGTCATAGTCGTAGTAATAGTAGTAGTAGTAGTAGTAGTAGTAGTAATCGTTCGGTAGGAACTGAGTAGGTTGAAAGGTAGATTGTTTTTGCTAAAAGTTATGGCTAATCAACGGGTGATCTGTTATGAAATCGCCAGGCGGGGCTGAGAACACTCCATGGACTTGGACCACAGCTGCGTCGAGCTATTTCAGGCCAGTTAGAGGACGACGAGGAAGAACTGTACTTAAAAGAAGTTGAAAACCAGAAATCCCAGGTTTGTAACAAGATCAAACCCACCAACTGGTTCTTAGACAACACAATGACATGTTTGACATTTTTGAGATGTAAATTGTGAAACAACATACAACCGGACAATGTAAAGACAGCGTGATGCTGTCAATCTTAACGAGTTTTGCTTTAAGAGAACCGGTACATGTGCTGAACGTAGCTGAAAAGCCGAAATTTACATGAAAGATCGCCTCCAAAAGGTGTATAAGTGCATAATGGTCAAGTTATTTTTTGAGTGTTCACCTTTTGAGTGGATTAATCTCAGTTAACTACAAACATCAATTTGACAGACTTATTTTTGCAGTTTTACGAATAGTTAAAGAATTTCAGCACATTTTCTCGTATAATTAGACAATCTAGTAATTTTCAAACTAGAATAACCTGGTATATGTATCATGTCTGTCAAAGAAAAAATACGAATGCATTTCATCCTAAAGCACGTTCTGTGTTGGACATATCTCTTATACAACAAGCTTTCGTGCTTGACAAATTATTGTTTAAATTATTTTTTCCAGCATAAGGGATTTTGGGAAAATTTGAAAAACGCGGTTACACCATCTCCAAGACACAGTCGATCTGGAAGGTAAGAAGTGCAAAGTAAAATTATAATTCCATTTTTAAGTTGAACGTTTCCCGTTGAATGCAACTTTAAACAAAACTTTTCTATTGACCTTTCAAATAGTCTTCAAGTTCAGCGAGGCCTATTTCAGCTTTTCATTACGTTTGATCTTCGAAGTTGATAATTTTGTATCTAGCAATTGAAGCATAGGCCTTCCATGCACCTCGTGCACCACAATAAAACACCATGCTTAACAAGCTACTTTTTTGTATTTGCAGTGAAATTTCAGGTCTTGCTTTGTAAAAAGGTTCCAAGTTTTTCTACGATACCTTGCGTATATCCGCAAGGCATTCAAAATTTAGCCGTGGGACTGCGTTTATTTGTTTGGCGCCCCGGACGGTGCTTGTTATTGACGAGGGGTCATTTCAAGAGACGTAATCAGCAGACACGACCCGTTACATAAGCTTCGAATACGAGGATTTCAAAAACCGCGCGGTGCGCAAAGCTGTCAAGATGAAACTAGGTTAAAACTTGATAGCTACAAGATCCCTGGAAACATGGTTACTTGGCAAACAGATGAGCCAAATGTGACTATTGTAACGTTTGGCTTATCGAGAGCCAGGCGTGGCAAATACAACGATTTGCTCATTGAGAACGCCATCGCCGCACGCAAATGATGGTCCATCATGAGAAAGCTCATTACTAAGAATAACAACAAGAAATTACATTCGATACCGACAGATTCCGTCACGGATAGGTCAGGAAGAGCTAACTGTTTTTCATATCTGTTGGTATATGCCAGTAAAATTCTATGGGCTGGTGACATTAAATTCTGCAGAAGCTCCAGTTTTTGCCTCAAACCATCAAATGGTTGGGCCTTTTGGAATAAGCAGGAATTGCAAAATCGAAACTGGATTGTTAAACGTATACATTGAAGTTTGCCTCCACAAGGAAATGGATTTATTAAAAAAACTCGCATTAGCAAGATGGTGTGTTAACATTGTATTGTTTTCCCCCCAGCTTCCGTCGACCGGTTTCCTTCAGGTTGTCATCTTTAATCAAGAAGGGAACTCCACCCGAAGAAAAACGAAAGTCCTCGCTTCCCGCCGATATAGACATGGCCCAGGTGAGGAAGCTCCGCTCTCTTTTACAGACCTCTTTCGTTCGTAGAGTTTCTTGTTTTATTTCAGATCTTGTGAGAATGTCCTTAAGAATTTTCGCTTTGTGTTTTAATTGTATAGAGTGTTGGAATAGTGAAGAAGTTGTTCTCAAGGAGTTTAATGGATCAGCAAATCCCCAGACGAAAGAGGTCTATCTTTGTTAGCTAAAAGTCAGTGTTGTTTATGACCTTGTGGAAGATTTTGTTAAATATACTGTCATCCTTCCTCGTCTGTTTTTCTTAACAGATCGGCAGCACCTGTCGGAAAAAACGTAATAGGTTCATAACAATATTGGAATGTTCAACGCAGAAGCTGTATTTAAGAAACTGTTTTATCTATTTGACTGTCAAGTTGAAGGATAGATATTGTAATCAGGGGATTCCAATATTAAGTCAGTTTGTTATGGCAGTTTTCCAAAAATTTCTATCATATAAGATTTTGTATTGATGAAACGACCTGTACAGCTTCAGCAAGGTCCATTGAATTGAAAAGGGTTTTTTTTATTCGTAAACTGACAGTTTAACCTTCATGTCTACCAACCCCAGATGTCTCCAACCTCAGTCGGTGATGACAAACAACCTCTCGTCCCCCCTGATGAGAACGCCAATGAACGTCAACCTCAACCCCAGGACGAGGCAGTGGCTAAGAAGGAGCCTGAAACAAAAGAGTCTTCGGCCAAACCAAAGAATTCTACACACACTGCCCTCAAACCGGCCCTTAGTTTACCCATTCCACAGTCCACTGGTGACTTGGTGAAGCAACCAAATGAAGCCAAAGAAGATTGGCTGCAGGAGTTGCAAGAAGGGCGCAGCCGAAGTAGGAGTGAGGTACTGAGTGGCGAAGGTAGGTGGCATGCTTCCAGCGATGTTTCGTTACTGTTGCCATCAAGGAAACCGCTGGACAAAGAGCAGTCAACGAGTGCTCAAAGCCTTGTCGGAAAGGCTCTTCAAGATGAAGGACTCCGTTTGGCGGAGGATGATCCTTTAGTTCGAGTGGCAGAGCAGGAGATTAAGGAAGCATTTGATGTCTCCACTGATGAACTTAACGAAGCTGCCGAGAAGCTTCTGTCAGAACTTGAAGATAATCTTAACCAGAATAGTGACATTGAACCTGTGAGCGAAGAAGCTGAAGAAATTAATGATGGCGATGAAATAACGAACTCACCCTGGAAAGCAGGATTAAAAAGTATACCAGAAACGTCCATCATAATTACCGACTTATAACCAAACTTACGACGGTTGACATGAACGAGGCAACGCGTTCAGGTTCGTCCAACAGTCGGTAGAATTTTAATTGGTCAATTGCAGTTCCATCTCACTTGTCTACGAAGGAATGTCTCATTGTTGGGATGATACAAAACAGCCAGCTGTGGTGGACATTGACGTACTTGGAGAGACCTAGCAGAGTTCTGTTTCAATAGCCCATTTTTTAATTATCCTTCAGTTCCCACGAATAATGATCTGAATTCAAGACAAGATGAGAATGTTTTTTAGAAATACATCTGAATTTTCTGGTGGGATTCGAAGTTTAATTTCGTAAACTGGCTATCTATTTGTGCACGATGACGGATATACAGCAGATTTTGCATAGTTGAAGACGTCCATTGTTATCTCACACTGTGAATATATCCATTGATGCATTATATGACGTGACATTTGATACGATGTGCAACTCAATGATTGGTCAACGATATCGAAAAGGTAACTAAAATACTTGCTGGAAGAAGGGAGCAACAAGCCCATCAGGATACCATTTTAACGCTTTAATATCGATGTAAATAGCCAGAGCTTTACTTTATATGTTGTCTTGCAAACAGTTTTTATTGATGATATTCAACAACGATCTCGAGCGATCACGTATATAGCAGGTCTATATATATTGAAAAGCTTAGCACCAGATTCTTACCCCATTATACTGGAATGTTGATACTTGAATTTTAATAGGCCTAAAGCCACGCAGTATCTCGGTAAAAGAACTAACTTTTTTCCTGGACTAAACCGCATGTTACGTCTGGATGTAGTTTTAGAGACTTTTTTTAAAAAACATGTCGGTTTACTTTTCTGTGCTGGGTTTTACGCAATCGAAAAAGATTCCCCTTAATTTTTGTCTTCGATGGCAAATTGTTTTTGCAGCCCTTCAAACACCTTAATGCAGGCCAACTTTAACATATTATAATTATTTTCATTGATAAGGACCTTGCAAAACTTTCCATTAGGGTCTGTTAAGTCAGTTGTTTGTTTTTAGAGAAGAGAATACTCATTATGTTTTTATTACTTATTTACACATAATTACGAGTTGTTAGTATTCGACTGATACATATTTCAAGGTTTTAAGATAAATTCAGACGTAACAACGAACTGTTTAGTCCAATATTTTATAATTTTTTCGCTAAGCTTCCAACACGGGTAGCCGTCCATGTTATTCAACATATTGAGTGGAAGACGTTCGTTGCACACACTTCAACAAACCGCGGCCTCGCTTCCAGGTTGAGGACTGGGCGCAACTCGGGGTGAAAGCTTGGATTTGTGAATATTTTTACTGCCTTTTTTCATTTTACAATACTGGTTGATCGCCTTGTTATCTATTACCAAGCAGTCGAAGAAAGTTCTTGAGCTCATCCAGCTTCAATGTCGAAATCATTTCGACATCCATGTTTGTTGTATGGCGCACTTGTCATTTTCTTGTAGCCTACCAAAGCGTGGTACGTGTAAAAGTTTTTAAAAAACTCTTCCCAAGTTAAAAGGCTACAAACAATCAGTAAATATCGAAGAAAGAAAGTAATACAATCGAAGTTAAAGCGAAACGCATGAAACTGTTTGTTTACACTCCGAGTTCGCGCCCAGTCTCCAACCTTGGAAACCAGGCCGCGGTTCGTTGAAATAGTGTATTGCTGTCATAATAGTTTATTATAGTTTATAGGGGTAAGGGAGAGATTGGAATTTGATCTCGGTTTAAGTATTATACAGGAGTTTACAATGTAGTACGCAGAGGAGAAAGATATAAATTTGTTTGTTACTCCCTGCGTTGGATAGATTTATTTGAAAAATTCCTGGATACTATGGTGAGATAAATAGACGCCTTTTTTTATAACAACTGGAAAATATTTGGTCAAGGTTCATTGTTTATTCTTAAGACAGCTACAGTCTAAATTATTTCTAAATTTGTTTTTGATATATATAAATTTATTCAATAAAATAACTTCTGTAATTGGCCTTGTTAATCAGTAAATTTTAAAAAAATGTTTATATCAGTCTTTAAATAAAAATTTTCTCACCGCTTCAATTAATTTACAGGTAAATCTCTGACACAAAAACTATCAATTTGAGAGGGTGGTTCAAAGCAGTTAAAACATTGCAAATTTAGTTACGAAATTCTTCATTTCATTTCTATGGTTTTGAACCTTGGGCCAAGGTTGTTTTTAGTTTGTTCTTAACAAGCTTGTTCTTATAAGAAAAGTAAGTATATGTATATTTTATTGAAGTTAAATTTGGTGTGAATCAGTTTAGAAAGAATGTCGAGCTATTATAGTATAATATATTGTTTTACAAAATTATTAATTTATTATGAATATTTGATACATTTTATGGCCTTGATACAGTGGCGAGAAGGCCACTTGTAATCATATTATTTGCCTGCGAAATATTGGATATAAAGAAGTTTTTCTCCGTTGGAAATAATTCAGCGGAATTTATGATTACAACGGTTAATTAGAAGCAGTAAGCTTGTTTGCCTGGTTTCAACCCAAATCTTGTTTGTTTGGATTTTAACTCAGGAAAGGCATGCGTTTTTTTACAGCTCTGGGTTTACAACACTTTTCGAAGTGTTGTCTTGAATCACCTGAACAAATTTGTCCAAAACGCGAATGTTTCTGACATCAAACGTTTTCAAATTGAATTTTTTCACTATCCGCAGTTTTAAAGCCCAGTTCTGATAAGGATCCATTACATTGCCGCGGGCAGTTCCATCTAAATCAAAGTGAAAGTGTTTTGACTAGGCGTAAACTTGCTCATCTTCTAGCATTTGTTCTCTTTAAATCTGGAAAATAGTCTCTTCCATTTTTACGAAAGCAGTTTACATTCACCATAGTGAATCTAGGAAGTATTTTTGTAGTGCGATATTTACTTACTTTACAACTGAATTTGGAGAGAAGCATATGTGAAATTTTATAGACAAATTTCCTTACAGAATTGTAAATAAAAATTAATTTTATAAGAAAATTTGGTGCCTCCAAGGCTATAGGAAGAGACTAATCGCAGCAGATGCAAAGTCATGACATTAAAATAAAATTATTTTGTAATACGCTGTTTGTTTATTGGATATCACGTGTCCGTGCTATATAATAAGCAGCGTTGCCACGGTCCTTGAAAATCCTGGAAAGTCCTGGAATTGGCAAAAGAAAATTCCAGGCCCTGGAAAGTCCTTGAATTTGGTTCATGGTCCTTGAAAATCCTGGAATAGGCAAAATGTTTCACCTTTAACTGCAAAAAAATAATCAAAATGAGCTGTTTGTCATAACTGGACATAATACCTTTGATATGAATGTTTGAAAACAAAAACTGAGCCTCGATTTTCCCCCAGAAGCAAGTCTGGTAAAGCTTATTGCTGAAGTAATATACAGATTAAGGAAGCGTTTTATTATAGTACTATGTTTTATTTATTATAGAAATTCCTTCAGTTTGCTCGAAATGGTGCTAAAAAAGTGATCCCGTAAAAGTCCTTGAATTTCATGTCCAGTTAACAGTGGCAAAACCCTGTTAACTGAGTGGGAAAGAGGGTCCCTCTGGATTTATAATCGAGGGCGTGAGTATCTGGGGGCATGCTCCCTCAGAACACTTTTAAAATCTGAGCCCTGTGCAAAGCAGTTTTGTGAATACTTTATTAATTGCTCTTTTAGCCATTTTGTGTAGCAATAAGTATGTAAAGTTCTATATGTAAGTAATTTAATAATAACTGCCAAACTAATTAGTTTCATTGTTCTATCACTGACACTATTATATGGTCATTGTAAGTGTTTGCCATTGAAACGTAAACATGTGTATTTCAATAAAACGGTAATTGCAAACTGGGATTTATAACAGGGCTCGTACAAGGTCCTGAAAAACTGGAAGTCTGGAAATCCAAAAAAATGTCTAAAAAGTCTGGAAAATAATGCAAAGGTCTGGGTAAAGTCTTGGTTTTAGGGGGTTTGCTTTGTAGCAGAAATAATGATTATTATTTTTGAGAGAATAATTATGCTAAATGCTCGAAAATTACAGTGCATATTAAACATCGGCGGACTAAAACGTAGGTAAATAAGTATCTAAAATTTTGGCTTTTGCGCGAAATGCCAGCAGCCTGTAACACTTCTATCGGAAACGATTACCTAATTTCAAGTCTGGAAAATAAGGAAAAAGTCTGGAGTTAGTTTGGAAAGGAAGTTACTCAAATCTGGAACAGGGAACAGAGAACGGTCAATATTGAGTTGGGAAACGGTCAATGTTTACAACATCTGCAGCGATGCTTGACGTTCTTAGTTGTTTAAATCCCCCAGCCTTTGAAGAATTTGTAGATTCTTACACCTCTAAACACATGTTGACCGTTCCTATACTCATATTGACCGCTCCCTGTTCTTGGTTTTAGTAACGACCGTCAGGAAAAAGTCTGGTAATCTGTACGAATCCGGAGTTAACAAAGAAGGCTTGTGTGAATTCAAGTAAACTTGCCGTAACACTCCTTGGATATTCCTTAAACTCTTTGAATACTCGTTGAACTAAATACTTAGAGGTTGACACTGTCACTGTAGTTGACTAATATCTCCAGTGTATTGACGGTATGCATAACAGGGTGCCTCATCAATTACGTCACTAAAATACTCGCAAAGCATGTTAAGATTGAGAGGGGGAGAAACAAGTCGCTCTGTAGGAGCAAGACACGCGATCAGTGCACCTTTATCACGGAAAACTTTTCTAGTTCCAGCTGTTTTCGTATTAAGTTCTTAAAATCATATCTAAAATTGTTTAAAAACCTGTTATTGATTGCGTGTTTGTCCCAATAACAATCCCACAAAGCAATGCGTAAAACTGTTTTTAGACCTGATGCGGAGCCCTATTAGAGCCACCGGCCATGAGCAAAAACTTTGAGTCGAGGCTAGAAAGGCAGAAAAAACAGCAAATGTATGAGAACTTGGAAACCGACCTCGACTTGAAGTTATTGTTAATGGCCACTGAGGCGTATCATGCATCGGTCTTATGTATGTTTCTTTCTTTGGTATAACGGCACGTCCCACCCTCGGGCTTTTCTATTACTTAGGACATCCTGACCTAGAGACCGATATTTTTCTCTCTCCTTTGCTTGTCTCCGGTCAAGTTAGGTTGGGTTGTGACCAGCTGACGAGCGGCTCGCCTCTACATCTCCCTCTCCCCAGGTTGGAGAACACCCAATACGATAACTCCAATGGGGTTGGGGACGAGGAAGAGTTCGGCCAAAGCCCGATGACTAGTGCCAGTCCCAGTCTCACATCATGGTCCTCGGAGAGCCGGAAACAAGCTCAGGAAGACAATGCGGGGGACTAGGGCAAACTTTGTAATAGAACTGAAACTGGCAAAAGGAAGTTAAGCTCGAAATTTACGGGAGCGTTCACGCGATGAGAAAGTGTTTACGTAATATAATACATATATTTATATTGAATATATGATATTATATATATTATAAATATTTCGAAACGGCAGACGAAGGAACTGGCAAGGTGTATATATTGTTTATATTACATGGAGTTGAGACAAGACACCGACTTCTGTTCTCCCTCGCTTCCAGAGAACTTGCGCAAAACTAGTTTATGTTCAATACTATAATATGTTCGGTTTATCGTACTCATAAATTAAAACAGCTTGCGTTTTGAGTTTGTTGTGTTGGAACTGCTATTCCGATAATACTGTGTAGAATACATCAACTTGGTTTTGTGGTCCAGAAAATCTCCCTTCCGCCGAGAAATAATAGTGATAATTCAGGGCCGTAGCAAGGGGTGGGGCCGGGGGTGCCCGTCCCCCCCCCCCTCCCAGTTTTTTTTTCCCAGCAAATGTTTCAGGCTCAGCAAATTGTTCCAAGTTTGAGAAAAACTTGTCATATTTTAATAGTTTTAGACACTCTGATTTTG
>JAOBYF010189658.1:0-10502 GCA_025403605.1 Parazoanthus darwini | reverse complement strand
TCACCTCGCACAGCGATTGTTCTTGATTTTCTCTTTGCAGCTTTTTGGGTTCGCGACAGAGAAAGAGGTTCTTTCCGAACTAGAATCATTCTCGGTCACTGCTAGTCGATCGTCGGGTAATTCATCAAGTAACTCCGTAAGTGTTCACAGCTCGCCAAAACGCGTTAGTGAGGAAAAACTTCGAGCTAGAATCCCGGTATGTAACTGTCCGGAGTGTTTCGCCCATGAAAGGAGGAGATATTCCGGAAACGAGTACTTTGGTGCACCTGAGAAAAAATATTTTGGAGACTGGATGGTTTCACTTGTTGACTATCATGAGCCGGATGTTGTTGATAGAAACTGGAGAAATTCTTATCCTAGATATGTGTAAATATATAGAGAGTTTATACGATAGTTTAACATGCAAGTCGAGCGCTTTTTCATACATGGAGATCTTTCGTTTTGTACTAAAATATCAACGAATGGCGTATTGTATTGTAATTTATAGTGAATAAGAAACTTGATGGAGGACTCCGTAGGATGAAAAAATAGATTTCAGAAACAAAATTGTGTTTTACAACTTTCCGCTACAACGTTAAAGAAGCACACTGAGCCAAAAATACTCGGGATAACGCATATATTTCCTTTCCCTTGAGACAACACTAAGTCTTGTTTGATTCTTTGATTCAAGAATCATTGCCAAAAATAGGAAGCTTTGCCGTTCAGCAATGCATCATTTACGTTGGAACCGTTTTGTCCTTTATCTGACTATAAGTTGATGATATTCTTTTACAACTGGCTGTTTGAAAGCTGGCTTGATGAAAGAATCCCTTTGATTTCTCGTTTCTGTGATTTCTTAGTGAGCCATCTGGAAGATCTGCGCGGACTTCTCTTGGACTCAGTCGCGCTAGTGCTGTTGTATCAGCACTCATGGAATACAACGCATCAGTCGGGTAAAGATTTTAGTCTTAACCTTTTTATGAGTTGTGCTGCACTATAGAAAAGAAACCAGGCGTCATCCAAAGAAAACTGGAATGGTCGTGTTTCTGATTATGAAACAACGGTTTGCAAATGTTTATTATATACAAACAGCGTAAATGGTATTTTTTGGATTTAAATTGCTTGAATGCTTTCAACCTTTTCAACTCAACTTAAATTTGATTATCATCAGCCTTGTTATGAAGTACAAGCACGCCTAAATGGCATTAGCTTCCTGGTTTTGCATTTGACACGCATGCGCAGGATACCGAAAACACGCGCGGATACACTAGGCCCCGTTCACACTATACTGGATAGCTTTCTTGCCGACATAAAAACCACGGTGGTAGGCTTTCTGTTTTTACTTGAAACATTTTTTGGCTTACTTTTCGTGCCGTTTCGACAGTAAGATGCAACCCTTGCAAAAGTGATATGTCGCACATTGCGCAACCATTTTGTTTCGGCGCGAAATCTTACCCAGTATAGCGCAAACACGACCGTACGCACCTCACTCATACGTACACGTATGTACACAAACATTTCTATTTCTCGTACAATTGCTCAATTGCATTAAGGAGTCGCCACATTGTCAATGATTTTTGTTTATTTCATTGTACAGCTTGTGACGTAGTGAAATGGGACAAATATATATATGCAACCACATACTTTACTTCTGCAGACACGAACACATGTTTGACGTACACATACAACCACACAAGCACACACACGACACACATATGCACACTCCTGAAGACACATGCATGACGCATCCTCAAACAAGCGGCCACGCTAGACACCAACATCTACTTGTGGCTGCTCGTTTTTATGAACGGGAAACAAAGATCTCTTGTATTAAGAAGGCTTGAAGCTAAGACGCTGTAAAAGTTTCTAAACGTTTTATATGCTTGCGGATTGTCGATTGTGATGTTACTTGTACCGTTTAAACCTACGGGGTTAATTAAATTATTGCTTATAAACAAACATAAATTAAAATTTAACTTCTAGATATGAATAGAAGAATTATTTATTAATGTAGATATATAGTATATGAAGTTACAGTGTTAAGAGAGAAATTTTAGTAATGATATGCAGACTGTAAACAAAACACGAAATAAACAGTCGTGCTTTGAATGACAGGAATGAGAGAATTTGATTTCGTCCGCAACCGTTCCACCACCACAATATGTAGAATACTCCTTTATCGTCATTCCACATCGCTTCCCCGTCACAAAACGCCATTTTACCAATTCAGATTTGTACACGTTAAGG
This sequence comes from Parazoanthus darwini, assembly GCA_025403605.1. NCBI lineage: Eukaryota > Metazoa > Cnidaria > Anthozoa > Zoantharia > Parazoanthidae > Parazoanthus > Parazoanthus darwini. The sequence continues at coordinate 8,276 of JAOBYF010189658.1, read as the reverse complement.
TCTCCAAGGGGCAATCAATCCACGTTTTTGTTGAACTAACGGCACAAAATGTGGCCAAAGCAACAATTTGCTACTTTATTTGAGACCTAGATTGGGCACAAAACTGATCATCAGTTACCATATTTTAATTACTGCCATGCCACATAATATCATCTCTCGACCTCTCGGTCAATTTATTTAGTGGCGTTCGGGGGGAGGGAGGGGACTACCGTCCCCTCCCGTAAATCCGCTCTTACAAGCTAAAACAGTGGTACATTATCTTGAGCGCTTATAACCTATGTAACGTATTACCCCTGGGCTTTGTACTAGCCGATAGGGTAGCTGGGGGACGTAAAAACTCGGGTCTTATAACCAGAAGGGCTAAAAACCGGGGTGGCTTTTTACCTGTGTAACGTATAGCCTTGGGGCTTATAAGCTGGGGACTTTTAATCTGGGATTATAACCTGACATATTATAGCCTGAGGGGCTTATAACCTCGGGGATTGTACTCCTTTTGGCTTTTATATTACCTTTGGGCTTGTAATCTGGCAGACGTTTAACCTGGGGTTTTATAATTTGCAGTGGATAACGGGAATCACAGACTCGTCCGCTTTATACCATAGAAACGAGAGGTAAGCACCGTCTTTTGAGACATTGGCTCGGGAAAGGATGTAATTTTATTTCTTTACTGAAGGAAGAAATAAGCATGTAGTAAGTGTGAAGTTTGTCAGTAAGAAGGTTTGACATCACAAAATAAACTCTTTAGCTGCAGTGGTTCGCAGAGACAGATTTGATCTATGAATTTTGACAAAAAAAGACTTTAGGACTATAAAGTTAAATAAAGTCAATTATTGCTTGAATGGTCATGTTTTGCACAACGATATGTTGGATGCGATGGTTTAGTTTACTACATCATCAGATCATGTCAGAATTCCGAACATGAATACTTGCGGGCGGTGGGGTGGGGGAGGGCACATGATTTTCCAAACGGTTCAAAAAAGTAGCGCATGCCTTTTGCATACATTTCGTGCATGACCAACTTACTGACGTCAATACAAATAATGTTTGATAAATTGGTTGTTATTGCTATGGTGACAAATGCAAAAATTCAAAATGGCAGCACTTTTGGTTTTTGGACTTTCCTGATTTTGAATAATTTCAAAAACTTAACAAAAATGTAACAACTTTCAAGACTTAAAATGATGACGTCATCAGCGCTGATGTCTTCTAGATATAGTGTAAAGTGGATTTTACAATCGAAAAACAGTTTTGCAAAAGCTTTTTGGCAAATTGTTAAACGGTACAAATTTGATGTCGTAAAACCGAAATATCCTTTTAGAGTTAACTGACCATTGCAAAAAGCAAAGTTGTAACATAGAGGTTCTTTTTCCCCACATGGTCAAGCAGTACATTAAATGCTCCAGAACTAATCAAGCACGCAAAATGAACAGCTGACTTCAACATCAACGCTTTATTCTCTACTGTTCAATATTTTCCCTCGTCGACCATCGAGACAGGAACTTGAAATCTCTTGAAGTTGTGTGTCATTCACCGCATTGTTTTCGACATTCGCGTTTGTCCTTTTTGCACGCACGGCGGGAACCTTCGCAGCTCCAGTACTTGGCGTTGCATTCGGCAAGACAGTCAAGGTTAAAGACGTCATATGCAGAGATTTCCGTGATCATGGCTGTTAGTGAGGCAAAAACCATCAAAACAAGTAGCCACTTCATCTGCAAAACAAAGCGGTATTACTTGTAGGTTCTGGCGACTTGCTGTTATGAAGGCAGACCTAGCTATAACTATAGTCTTATTAGTTGAACTTCGGCCAAACAAATTATACACTAAACTTGTTTTTATCTTATAAGTATACCGAAAAAAAACACGAAGGTGGAGATGGATTGGACGTGTATTGAGAATGAAACAAGATTTGTTACCAAGAACTGCGCTAACATGGGCACCAGAAGGGAAGAGGAAGAGGGCCCGTCCGAGAGAAATTTGGAGAACAGTTGAAAGAGAGAGACTGATGTGAAATGGGGTTGAGAACATGGGTAGAGGCTAAGAAAATATAACCATAGATAGAAAGGGATAGAAATGCACAATAAGCAGCCCTATAATACTGGTTGGAGCTAGAAAAAAAGAGAGAGCCAGCTAAAACTATTTTACTAAAATAACGCCAATTTTTCAAACCTACTGTGTTTTGTTTCTCTCATTATCCTTTCTATTAAAAACGTTTGCTGCAAACGAATTCTCCAGCAGTCGCAATATTGAACTGTTCGATTGACTAGTACTGACTCAGTTGGAATTGCCAGTTCATAACAGGCGGCCAAATAGGCAATATCAATGACGTTATATTACAATTTTAAAAAAAATAGAGAGAAGATCAGACTGGGCTTGTTTGAAATTTCTCTGACTGGGGATGGTAGTGGTGGGGGTGATGGGGAGGAGGTGGGGGTAGGTTCAAAGCCTCTCATAAACCTCAAGAAAAAAGCAGTATGAGCAATGACTTTTTCTGACTTCAGGGCTTATTCATCTTCAATGTTTTTTGGCTTGAAAGTGCTTTAGATTCTAGATCTAGTTATGTTAAATAGTGCTCCCTTTATGTACGACTTTCATGCAAAGCTCTTACCACCAGTCTTCAAATCCATTTTTACGTCTGTAGACAGATTACATCAATATAATACTCGAACTGCCAGCAAGATCTAGAGGTCATAATATCTTCTGAAAATAAGAACCAGTTACGGAAAATTCAACATTCACTTTCTTTGTGTTAAAATCTGGATTTCAATTCAAGATCCTGTAATTCCTTTGAAAGATTTTAACAGACTCCATTCTTGACAGCTTTATTTATAATTAATCTTTACGACATTGTTTTTTTTATGTTTTTGTCCTCATCTCCGAACGTTTGCCTTTTAGTTCCCCTTTCATGTTTTCTTGTTTCATGTTTCTTAAACTTTTTGTTTAACTATTTTTTAGTGTCATTTGTGTATTATTATTGATGTATTCTTCTACAACAACCATTTCAAATCCCACACTTTTGTCGCTAGTCACTTGACACGATTAGTTTATTTTCAATTGGCTTGTACTCCTTCCAACTTATAACTTTGTTATATTCTTTGATATAAATATTGTCACAAGAGCGCAATAAATTCTTCTTGCTGTTGTTGGCTCAAGGCTCTTCTCAGTGACAGGCCCATGTTTTCAAGCTTTCGCAGGAGCACTTTGTGATTTATAAAGTCAAATGCTGAATAGGAAATAGTAAACCAGTGGCTTTACCCTCGCCTATAGCTCTTAAAACCCGGTTGCTTAAATGTCCAATAGCTTGTGCAATGCTGTGACCACGCCCAAATCCGTACCGGTCTATATATGCACTCATCTGTGTTTGCACCACTCCCTCCGAGACTTTGTGCAACACCGTCAACACAGATGGGTCGATAGTTCTCTTCCAACAGTTTATCCTGGCCTTGTTCAGGGGGGGAACATATTTTACCTTCTACAAGGCCGTGGTAAATCTATCCTTGATTGACTAGATAAGCTAAGTTAATGAGGAAGCAAGTTCTATTCCATGCAGCGTCTCTATTAAGTCTTGCCGGTATTTTGTCAAGTATAGCCGCCTTGCTAATTCTCAGTGAATGCAAGATCTCACGAACAGCCACAGAACCAACTAATTCTAAATCCCAAAGGTTAGTGGTGTCCGCTCTTAGATTAGGCTCGTATTTTTTCCACGTACCCGTCGCTACAACTTACTAGCAGTTTTCTTTTCAATCGTTGCAAAGAACTTTTTGAACTTTAAGGCTACCGCCTTCGGTTCTAATAGAATACGTTTGCCATTCTACAACAAAAACGCCGATCCTTCTTCTTTCCGGCTTTGACCAAGCACAGAGTTTAATGAGTGCCACATTTCCCGTGGACATACAGCTGATTCAATAAGTTTCTTGCAGTACTCGGCCTCTCCCGCCTTCGTTTAGCGTTACTGCAAATTACTTTGAGCTCTCAACGCCTTTCAAGGCTTTCGTTAAATCTAACCATGTTCAACTTTAATAAGACTTACTAATATGTTAATACCTTTTGAGAGACAAGATTCTGATTGATATTTTCCATTTTCATTAACACCTTTATCATCGTTTGCCCACGTAATGGTGTTAGCATTGGGCTTTTTTACGTGTTTTAGGCTTCAATCTTCCTTAAAACAAATATACACACATAAAGTGTATAAATATATATTTTTTCACGCAAGCAGCCTGGGTAACAAAAAGGGTTTGTCTTATCATTCGATCAACACTGAATTAAAGAGGAGTTACATCAACAAATGAAAAAAATTTAAAAAAGTGAGCAAACACAGTTTACTTAAAGCGACGAGCAAAGACAGTAAACGTTTGCAAATGGGACAAAAGAAAAAAAGTTCGGTTTGTAGGGCTTAGAGGTGAGCAAGCAGCTGTTTTAAGCTTCATCTGTGCTGCTAAACAAAAAGAAAAGGACTGGCGTGAGCGGGATTTAATCAGTGGCTTTTTTGTAGAGACAGTTGTGTGGAAAGTATGCAAGGATTACTGGAAGGAACAAAACCTTGATCTATTGGTCTGGACGCAATTTTTTGGTTCCCAAAGTTATTTCAATGAAATTGCTTTAAAAGTAGGTCTTCTTTAACACTTTGTGCTGATACTCAAAGGTGAAACTCAAAGAAGTTACAATTAAGAACCAGTTCACAAACAGTACCTATACGTTGTCGTTAAGGGAAAAGGATTAAAAAATCGTAAATTCGATCTCTGAATAACATTAATAAATGCGACCATGTTTTCACCGCTCACGTTTTGTTAAACAGTTACAAAAACATTGTTTTACATTTCATAAAAAACACATCTCAGTTGGCTCAGATAAATTTGAAATGGTTTTCAGCGCAGATGCGACGCTGAATGAGACCGTTCTTTCGTTTTACCATATAGAGACACTACTGGTTATGCATCGTATGCTAGCTACAAGTTCTTATACCACTCTTTGCATCACCTTACTTATCCCCCTTACTATAAGCTCCCACAGGCTTGAGAAGCTCCAGGCTAGTCAGTGTGTACGTGCAAATGTTTAACAATAAACAAAAGCATTCTGCTTTCGTCTTTTATTAAATTTTTCTTTTTATGTTTCCGAGGGATTAGCCTCACCAAAAAACTATTATTCTCTTTGGCAGCGGTAGGTCTTGCCCTCGGGAAATTTCTCCCAGGAAATTAACCTCTGCATGCGGGCAACCAAAGCACCTGCCCTCACAGGGATTTCCTACTTGTGTTAAATCGCCCATAAATACTGTAAGCCAAATGTAAACTTTAGTACCGTTTGGGTAGTTTTGCCTGTTTTCGGCCAAAGTTTACTGGGGTAACCGCATAAGACACAAACTACCCGTCTAGTATTTCTCCATGAGAACCTATGAGAACCCTTTTTTTACAAAAAATGCGAGGACAAAAAGGCCCAATTCTAAAAACAGTGAAATGCACCCAAGGCAAACTTTACCTATGAACTTTAATATCAATAATACATGTACACATTCGGCTGTGTCTTTACAAAAAATAATATCGATATATGGTGACGAAGCGTGTGCACTGTATTTCAGTTTGTAATTTAAAAAAAAAAAAACATTGAGAATATTTAGCAATTTTTTTTTCCAAAAAAAAGTTAGAAACTTCCATAGCTGTAAATAGTTAAGAGTTTCAGAATTTTATATGTGTAAAGCATTGAGACTTAGTATAATGCTATATATCATATTATTATTATTAATAATAATAATAAAACGTTGTTCAAATTCAACTTGGATATTATCATCATTAAAGTTGAAAAAATGTTTCGGTTTTTTAAACGAAACTGTGCTCAAACTTGAGACACTTTACGGCATACTCCTTTTTAAAAAAAATGCATAAATTTTTGAAAAATTCTTACATGTCAGGCAGTTAAGGGTTTTAAACCCGGAGCCTCCAAAATAAGCATTCTAATACAAATGGGTGACGAATACTACCTCAAAGTCTATGAGGATCAGGCACAAGTTGGGAATCTTACCGTCGGAGAAGGGAGATCGAGCTGGTCCGCGTCCTTTCGATACTTGCTCTTGTAAACAGAAGGGATTAAATCTCACCAGATGTGATTAACACTTTGCTTAAACTGCGCGTTCTAACGAGAGAGAAGCTGTTAAAGAGCCGTTGATATTGTTCAGTTTTTATTGGCTAGCAGTTTTTATTGGCAAAAGAGTTCCAAACGCTATTAATGTATTTTAATCACATTTTAGCACCATCAAAACGCCGTCATAGCAACTAACAACCCTTGATGTTGTCTTTAGATACTTCTGTAACGAGTTTCATTTCGTTCAGTATTTAGAGTGAAAACTAAACTTGATTCCAAAACATAAAATAAGTCTTAAAATTAAATCGTTTTTAGTCTAACTTTCGATGTTTTAAAAAATAGACTTGCTCAAAGGCCTCTTTCAAACATTGTGCTACAGCCATCGTACTTAATATAATTGAATCCGTTAAACATTGGTCTAAAATATATTGTAAAAGCTTGATTGTGCCGCAAAAAGAAAGATTTAGGAAGAAACTTTAATTTATGGCTTCAACAGCTGATTGTAGAGACTGCCGAGTTTGACTAAAATTCGACGGTGCAAATAAAGTTCGACGTTCTCCACCGTTTGACTTATGAGTATTTTTTTACCGACTGCCGTACTCTCGTTTCTGACTGCGGAACTACGAACAATCATAATTGTTGAAGGTTCGCGAGATTGATAAACGAAATTTCCTAGCAGCTCAAACAAGTCAACGGGAGGCTTGTTTTATTAAAAGTTATACTTAAATAAGGAAAAATTATAATTATGATTTTATCAAAACAAGAATATTCTATAGCTATAATGAGAATCGTAAGAGAACAAAACTTTTAAATTGTAAATAAATTGGAAAGCCCGTGAAGAGATTGAACATGAATATAAGGCATGCACGAAATACTGAATTTGCTGAGTAAAAACGAAAAAAAGGACCAAATTGAACTTCTCTTCAAACAGTTGTGATTGGATGATATTGTCTTTTTAAAACAGGTACCAGTGTGGAGCTTTTTGATCAAACAAAATTGAAAGGCTTTTTTGAAATATTGAGCCTGTTTCCTGTGTCTAATTCCGTATTTCCAGAAAGAAACTTAAAAATTATATTACTCCTGCCTTATTTATTTATCACTAGAAAACGTGAAATTATATGCTGAGAAAAAAATCGTATAACATTTTCTGACTGTACAGTTAAACTGAGAAATCGATGGTATTCTTTTTCTAAGTAGATTTTATACATATTAAGCAGATTGTTGAAGTCATCTTTCCAGGATGGATCACGAAACATAATGACGAAGATCAATTTAGGCTTAGTTACAAAAAGTTTACTTTTTTCTGGGAGTTTTTGGCTTTAAAATGATTTTTGCACAATAGAGAGATTTTTCGAAATTACGTGATTTTTGTGACAAAATACAAACTAATGATTTAAAAATTTGGTCTGCAGAGAGGTTTTCTCTTTTTTTTATCACTCTGGTGTGAAAATATCAAATAGTTCTTACCATGATAGTTAAAAGTCACGAGGTCATGTACATTTTGCTGTCTATGAGTACCGGTATATCAGATCAGCGGTTTGGCCCATGAGTAATAATTCGTTGAATTCTTATGACTGCAAGTAAAGTTATCAAGAAGATATAGCAGCTCCGGCTGAAATCGAGTTGACCAATTTAGTCATTTCATGAGATACTGATTTTTAAAATCATTTACGAGATTTTTAGAAAAAAACGTGGAGATTTACATAACTCCTTTTGAACGGGATTTTCTTCATGGGTTTTTAGGTGTTTTTTTCGGGATTTTTTTAATCAGGCCTATATCAATTGTACTAACAAATTCTTAACAATCATTAATCAGTGCAACCGAAATTTCCTCATAAAATATGGAGTTCCTAGATTTGAAAACTACTTTCACCGGATTATATATAAATTGTAGTGGCCATGTTCAAAACATACAAAAAGAAGGATGCTGTTTGAGTTTGCATTAATTTTGTTTATAATAAATAATAGATAGAGACGAACCACCTCAAAGGTATTGATACTTTTCTATCACGGACACTTTGTTTGGTCCTGGAAAAATTCTTACTCGTTTACTTAAAAACTGGTACCTCCCACGCTCTTAAGTACAAACATTCTCTCAATACGGACAACGTACCATTCGTTACCATTCGCTTGCTGATCGCTCTTTTATGCTCGCTGCGCCAACGCTCTGGAACAATCTGCCTGCTGACATCCGCTCCAGTTCT
>JAOBYF010189547.1:0-10503 GCA_025403605.1 Parazoanthus darwini | reverse complement strand
ATTAACTTCAATTTGGCCAAACGACTCGTGATTTTTTCCCAAATTGGACTCGGCCCCATTCGATTACCTATACTAATACCATGGAATTAATCTTTAATAGAGAATGGGCAATTCTTAATGCACTGTTATCCGGGAGCTATACTTAGTTTAGAACTAAAATTTCAAAGTGATCCAAAACTTTTCCATGAAACATTTTCGAATGTTGGCAGTGCTTGGAAATTGCTGGGAAAGTTAGGTACGTGTTGTTGGAAATCTCTAGAAAAAGTTGGAAAAACTTCGGAAAGTTATCGTTAAACAATGGGAAGTCAAAAATTGTCGCAAATCTTTGCGAACTGTTTGGAAAATCTTTGGAGTTCCGAAAACACTTTTGGATAGAATTTTGAATTTTTCTCCGAAAATCTTCGGTAAACTTTCCAAAATGGTCGAAACTTTGAAAAGTTTGGTAGTTTTTTTAGCCCTGGTATCATTTTAGTTTACGAAGAATTGAAGAAAATTACTAATTTTGTTCGATGAAAGTAACAAGCACGATTTGTGCTTTGCACTCGTTGTGTCTCGAGGTGTTCGTGGTATTTTTCATCGCTTCTCCTCGAACAATGATGTTTCGTACGTATCCAGAGTAAACGGTTAAAGGCTGGCCGAATTGAACTCTCCTTCCACTACGACAAGGTTTTCCAAAAACTTGAAGCTGTTAAGCAATCAAGGTGAAATTTGCAGTAGCTGTAACCCAATCATTAAGACATTTTTGACGCAGATTGAAAGCTTCTTATAAGTAATTAAAGCAAACGTAGTGATATAAACTGAAATGTGAGACGAATACTGGATTTTTTGACAAAATATTTGTTTTAAAATCTTGTTTTTGATTCAAACTAGTACTTGAAAGTACATAACCAAGTTATTTCGTCATAGGTTACATTTGATTACAACCGAGGGCGTTTGACAAACTGAAAGGTCAAGCCGAAAGAAATCAGAGGCAATCCTAATGTCTGGCCAATATGAACACCAGCAAATATGCTTTGATGGAAAGCATTTTTCACATCTTTTCTAAACTAAAACTAATATTCAACAGTTTTACACTGACTGTCAAATTTGTTTGGTTTAGCCGTTGACCTCCTGTAGTGTGATTTCAATAACTTTCAGTTGTTCCTCCTAGCGGATGTTCTCATCTGTTTTATCGGCATCACGCTTGTTTTGTGTCGTTTTCTTATTCGTATAGCAAGTTTGAAGAACATTTTTCACACATTCTCTGAACAAAGTGTACAAAAAACAAGTCACACGAGTTTTTGTCGACATATATCACCCAAGTCTACTTTTCCGCAACCAAATGCAAAAACGAAATCTCAATCACCTAACAAGTTCCCCAAATTTTTGACGTCAAGATGGGATTGACAAAATAATGATATGACTAACAGCTGAACAATATGTACAAAAAATAATTCACACTTGATATTATGCCTTCAAGTAGCACTCAAATTCACTTTTCCAAATTTGCTTACCATCTGTACTATCTGTTGTTTACTGGATTCTGTTTAGCAGTTCTTGGAATATTTCGATCGCACGGTGGTCCACCTTGTTCGAAAACAAATTGCATCACAGAAACCCAAGGAAACTAAGGACTTTATTTTGATAATTCGCAACATACAGTATCATTGATTGCATTATCAAGTTGACTGACAGGACCCTTTCATTTTCTGTTTATCATTGTTTCAGAGGTCAAGATGGAGTCGGTCTGTCGGTAAAACAAGATATAAAAAAGCCGGTAAGGAAATTCAGGACTAGGTTTAAAAGTTACTGCTTACTGAAGCGAAAGTAAAGCCTACTCGCGCTAGTTTGTGTGAAAAAGAATAAAGTGCTCGTTTCAGTTAAAAATGCAACTACAACCTTTTGTAGACTGAGAAATTAGCCCAGGAGACTGTTTTAGCGTAAAACTCTCTCAAATAGAAAAGGATGAACTTCTTTCGAAGGACGCTGTTGAGAATCGACTTAAAAAGGAGTGACACTTAACAGTGAGTGATGAGAAAAACTATGCAAGTCTTTTGATGTTAAATTGCTCTTTCTATCCTATATTTGCTTTTTTTTTGTTTTACTTCAAAGTTTTCAAAAATTTTGGTTGGATGGCTAAAGGTTAACAAAAAAATGGGGATGGTCTGATATTTGTTATCCCAGCTCCCAAATAACCAGATCATAAATGAAAAAGAAATCCAAAATAGAAATGAGAAATAGAAGACACTTAAGATACACAGTAAACTGGCTTATTTTGAAAACGAAGGGTTAGTGTAAAAGCCTTAAACGAGTTATCAAAATGGCAGACAAGCTAATGATAAGTTTCAAAACCGAGAACTACAGTCCAATTATTTACCATAAAAAACTTTCTTTTCTTGTTTTTACTTTCTTTTTCACTGTTAACGGATGTATTACTGCTTGAGAGCGCTCGAAGGCAACAGCTGAGGGAGTAAAAAGGGGAAAAAACGTGCGCGAAGAATGAGATATATTTACCAGGTATAGTTTTGTTGAAATTTTCACGTTTTTAAGAGTGCTTTTTCGTCGTTTAACATTTACAGTTAATAAACAACAAAATACTACTATAAAAGAATGAAATTAGTGTAGAAAGCCATGTATGGCTCAGGCGGATTTAAGACTCCCGCCATTGGTCGGAGACCGCCAGGTTCAACAGCAACTGTATTTCACCGGAGTTCCCAAAAACTTGTTTTATGGAATAAGAACGCAGACGCAATGTAGCCGTTTCCTGGAACGTTTACTACCTGCAGCCAACTATCCAAAAACAACACTGAAAATATTTCGAACTGAACAATCCTTCAGAGCCAAGTCTGCCAACTCTAGAGTTCGCTTAAACGATTTTCTAACCAACAGGGTCTGACTCGTTCCCAGTCTCTTCCTGTTGGTATTTTTATGGCAAGTTTGTTACAGGAAGAGACCTGAGAACGAGTCAGCACCAAGGCTATAATGCTACACTTAAGAAGTAACATTGCGACGTTAATAAAATAAAGATTGAAAATTTATGTGGGTCCTTTGTTCAACTGCAGAAACCTGGTTACAATCTATATTGACATACTATTTCCCTAATTTGAATACATATTTTTGAAACTAGTTGGAGAAGGGAATGAGTCGGTAGTTTTCTACATATTAATCTTTGCTACCCTTTTTGTGTACAGAAGCAACGTGGGCCAAATCCAATATACCTGTCAGGGTTCCAACAGCTTTCCACAACTTTTCAACATAACCTACTATAAAGAAGATAAAAAGTACAGCTTCATAATTGCATATTTTATTCCATGTTGTAACCATGGTTACTTTAATTATTCTCACACTTCTGGACAATCCTTGTAAAATTAAAGGATTAATCATTGACGTCAAAAAATGTAACTGTATTAAAATCTTTAATACTGGATAATCTAATTTTTTTTAAAAAAGAATAGTTATATCTATATGCTTGTTTCAGCCCTTTTTTGGTTATCAGTGTTCCATATATTCAACGCGAATCACATTTAGTAGTTTTACATTGACAACCAGCTTAGTTAGGTTTAGGTAGACTTCTACAGTTTGGTTTCAATTACTTTGGAACTAGTCTGCTCAATTGAACGCCTGTTTTCACCTGTTTTGGCGGCATCATGCCTATTTGCCGTGCTTCCGATTTCTATCCTATGAGTCTTACGACAAATCTGAAATAGATTTTTAACACCTTTTCTGAACTGAGAACTGAACAAAGTGTACAGAAAGCAATTCACACTTGAATTTATAACGAGAAGAAGCACCCAGATGTAATGTCCAAGCTGCTGACCTTTGACGTTATTTGTGGCAAACGAAATACCAATCGCTGAGCCAGTTCCCCAAGTTGTTACAAATATCACTGTAACAGTTATCAGCATGAATGTTATTCTTTTGTTGACTTGGTTTATGGCCAACTGTTTTCTGTTGAGAATCTGGTTTTGTTTTCGTTTTAACTCACAGATAACCCGACTGTAAAACACAGCCATAGATGCAAATGAAATTCCGAATATAAATGAGAAAAGAAACGTGAAATACAGAGTAAACTCGTTTCGAAGACTCGGTTTAATTCCACAAGCCTTAACAGAGTTATCAAAATGGTTAGCATGTAAGACAAATATGTTCGAACTAAATGCTACAGCCCAACTTAGTGCGATAAATAGAATCACTCTTCTGGTTGTCACTTTCTTCTTTACAGTAAACGGATGTACCACGGCCTGAAAGCGCTCGTATGCAACAGCTGAGAGAGTGAGAGTGGAGACAAACATCGCAATTGCCGCGAGCGCGTTGTATTGTCCTGAAATAGTTTTGCATAACAAGTCACCGAGTTTCCCTCCCGGATTAGTGAATAAATACGGTCCCAAAAAGTATGCTCCTGGTACTGTGAAAACTCCGGCCATGATGTCAGCGATGGCCAAGTTTAACAGCATATAATTCACCGGAGTTCTCATGAACTTGTTTCGTAGAATAACATTGCAGACGATGCTGTTCCCGATGAAATTCGTCAACAAGAACACCCCAAAGGAAACATCAAAAGGAACACGTCCTGGAGAGTTACTCATTTCTCAAAAAATAAAAGAGCGTTCTCTGAGAAAAACAAAGTGTCAAACGTATAAACAAAACTGAAAATTTGAAAATTTTGAGGCAGAGCAATGTGCTTCCATTTATGTTATCCTCGGTTTTTCAGCTTGGTAGATACTGTGGAATCACAAATATAGTTAAGCCCTAATACCACACATGAAAATATCATGACTTCTTATTGGTTGCTTGACTGTGCATACTAAACCCAACATGTGAAGTATCTATTTCTTTATAATTAAGCTGATCGCCGACGCTGCAAATCCGTTGTTTATGAATAGGGTCTATTACTTTCAGTTGTTCTACAAAACAGCGGATGTTTGCATCTGTTTTGTCGGCATCACGCTTTTTTGTCTCGTTTTCTTCATCGCAAAGTAAGTTCAAAGAACATTTTTCACATGTTTTCTGAACCAAGAACTGAACAAAGTGTACACGAAATAAGTCACACGAGTTTTTGTCGACAAATAGCACCCAAACCCACTTTTCCGACTGAAAGCATCCCCAACCAAATGCAAACGAAATCTTGGTCGCCGCACCAGTTCAGTCCCGAAATTTCTGAAAATAACACCGTGAAGTATAAGACCTATTATTTTAAGGACTCTGTTTGAAGCCAGCAGATCAAGGCCATCCCACTTTTTTTGTTTTCCGTTGTCAAGATGGGATCAGTAAAATATTAATGTGCTTGGGTGGAAAGTGTTTTGACTATTTTTCACACCTTTTATAAACTAAGAACTGGACAAAATGTACAGAAAACAATTCACACTTGAGTTTATACCGTCAGGTAGCAATCAAATTTACTTTTCCAAATTTACAAACCATCTGTTGTCTACTGGATCCTGTTTAGCAGTTCTTGGAATATTTCGATCTCACGCTGGCCCACCTTGGCCGAAAACAAACTTCACAGACTTTGGCATAGAAGCCCATTAGAAAACTAAAGAACATTAATTATGATATCCCATAACCACGGTGTCATTGTTTACATCTCTATTTGATATTCTGTTTATCATTGTTTCTGACGTCAAGATGAGGTCGGTCTGTCGGTTAAACTAAATATAACAGTAATAATTGGAAATTAGGGGAGTGCGATTGATGGGGCGGGGGTTAGAACCTAAGGGCTGAGACAGAATAGGTGGTTATAGAGGGTGGGAGGGGGGTCAATTTGTGACAGTTATGATATCGTTGTCCTGTTCTTTGTATAAAAACCGAGGCACTGACTTGTGATGATAGCGATGGTTCTTTCTCAATGGATATTGTACTTTGTTATTGATAGTTAAGAATGTTGTTTTCCTAGTTATGTTGACATGATGCAGGCTGTAACAGAAGCCAGGGGCGAACCAGTCATTTAAGTGGAGTAAGGGTATGATCGGGTGAACGCTTCTTCTTGTTTGAAGCTTTTCCCTGCAGATTACTAAAGCCTATGACACTGGGGGCGGTGTGGATACGTAAATTGTTTGAGAAGCAATGCAACACAACTCAATGGTTTATTGCAATACTACTGCTTTAGAACTTTTGAATAAATGCAGGAACATTGTTAGAATGTGAAAAGTTAATCAGGTAATATTAATCTGAAGTTTAGTGTGGTTATTTCCTTGCTGATTTGCTTCTGAATGTAGCGAGGTATATGAGGCGATGTTATTTAACAAAAAAAAAAAGAAATTTTATGTTGTTCAAGTCAGCGAAACGCAACGTGCCTTTCCTGCAATATACAGGAGCTCCTTCGTCGAACGCAATAAATCCGGTATGGAATTCAGGACTAGGTTTAAAACTTACTGCCTAAAATCTTCATGTACTATAGTTTGTGTGAAAATGAAATTAATCCAGGAGACTTTGTAAAACAACTTGAAATAGAAAGGACATTACTAAAAACCGAAACGGGGAACAGGGACTGAACGGTCACATGACTCGGGGAACGGTCAATATTTACAATAAATGGAGCGATGCTTGGCGTTCTTTAAGAACAATTAAAATTGTTCAAAATCCCCAAAGCCTTCAAAAACTTGTAGATTCTCACACCTCCAAACTCATATTGACCGTTCCCCGACTCGTGTTAATCGTTCCGTTCAACTCTTACAGTAATTCCCGGGCTCTCTAAATATTTACTGTAATAGAATAAAAGCGCAGAAGCAATGATGCTGTTCCCGCCGGGTATGTTCGCGAACAACCAATGATCCAAATATAACATTGAAAATATTACGAACTGGAACATCCTTCATGGTTTTCAAGAGCAAAGTCTGCCTTCTCTAGAGTTCGGTTAAATGATTTTCTAACCAAGTTGTAAATGCTAGATTCACTTAAAAAGTAACTTTAAATACACTTCTTCCTAACTGTTTCACTTATATTTTAGGCAGTCGCTTTATTCGTTTCTGTTTGTGAGCGACGTTCATAAGTTAAAGGTTGCAAGCTTAAATGGGTTGTTTGTTCAACTATACACACTGCTCGAAAATTTTATAAACGGGTGGGAAAACGGAGCGAATAATCTTTGCTACCTTTTTGTGTACAGGAGCAGCGTGGGTCAATTGCAGTAGGTCTGTCCGGTTTCCAACAGCTTTCCCCAGCTTTTCAGCGGGTGTTACGAAAAGGAAGATCTCGAAAACGAAGACCGAATATTTGGAAAACGAAGACCCTTATTTACAGGGCGGTATATAAAAGGGGGTCCCAGATATTGTATCACGGTAATACTTTTAGCCAATTCATAACGAATCAAGTTAACAATTTTGAGCCATATGCCGAGTTAAACACGGCATAGGTGCCGTTATTTAACAGGTTTGACGGTTTGTAGATACTTTCGAGAACAAAATCAATCTTTCATGTTTTTGGAGTATCCGCAAAACTTTTGTGCAGAATAGAGAAAACATAATTCGAGAAATATTGAACTTTGCTGGACTTCTTCGTTTTTGGTCTTTGGTACGATGTTGTGATTGATCGATATCTCCAATATATTACATTCTCCTATACTGAAAAGTTAAACAGGCAAAAGTAATGATGCGGATTTCAAAAAAACCATTGTAATATCTGTAATACGAGAACCAGATCACTGAAATCAACTGAGCGCTGATCTTTTGTCGGGATTGCTTTTCGATGCTATTACTCCTTCGATATACTCACACAGTTTGTGCACGTGCGTACTTGAGAAACGCTTGCTATGCCTTCGAGATTGGAAGAAAGTTCAAAGGCAAATGAAATAACGTTCATAAAAACTTCAGAAAAATCTGAAATGAGTTAACAGTTAAATGCCTTGTCACTTCAATCAGTTCATTAATACACTACTTTCATAACTTGCCCCAGTGACCGTAAACAATAACTTCAAGTCGAGGTCAAGCTCCTAGTTCTCATACGTTTGATGTATTTTGGCCCTACTGTCCTCGACTCGATGTTTTTTTTCATGGTCTATGCTAGCTTGGGAATTGTGGAGAAGTGACATGACATGACATGATATATATGATATATGGTGTATGAACGTGTCACTCTCAGGAAGCTCCAGCGTTTATATTTGTCTGTTTAGGCTTATTGATAAAGTACTCAACATCCTAAAAATGCAGAACATTTGGTAACGCTTTAATTCTTCGTTTTTAATCACGAATCACGATATAAGTTTCACTCCTGTAACCATTTTTAATATGACAATAACGTATCACGGCGTCCTCTTTCATCACGGATCACGGATTTTTTTTTCGTAATGCACCACGTTAACGATTTTGAATCCAATAACGGATCACGATAAACCCCTTTGCCAGCCTGACAAAACTGATCAAGCATGCAGTTATTTAGTGGAGATAAACGTTCTCTGGTGAAATATTGAAAGGTCTTCGTTTTCGTAATCACGAAAACGAAGACCCCCATTAAAATTCGAAATATCAAATAGCGGAGGAAGACCTTACAATGTTTCGCCAGAGAACGTTCCCTTCTACCCTTCAGGTTTTACAGCCTTGCCAGTGTAATTATATCATTGATCAAAAACAGCTTTTGTAATTGAGTTTCATTTAGCAACAAATTTAAGTCGTAATGTGTGATCTAAAAAGATGCTCCTGGTTTTTAAGATTTAAGATCATGTTCAAATAATCGGTACGGCATTCGTAAATAAGAGAATAGCAAGAAAAAAAATTAAGCCTTAACTGAGTTAATGCAACTAAACTCACTAAAAAATCAAACAAAAACAGCAATTGAAGCGTAGTCTTGCCATGGGAAAAATTAAAAACAACGATTCGCAAGTATTGCAAGCACGCCGAGAAGGTATATTTTGCTCAAACATATTTCCCTTTTACTCAGTCAAAGCCCAAGCTAGCCGCTTGACGCTTTGAAAGTTCGTTGTTTGAAAGACAAATTACTAAAAAAATGTTCTCGGGCAATTAACTTCAGTTTGGCCAAACGACGCGTGATTTTTTTTTTCAAAATGGGCTCGACCCGATTCGATTACCTATAATAACTAATTCTTACACTTCTGGACAGTCCTTTAACCTTTGAAACGTTTGAGCCTTTTTGAGAAACACCAATGTTGAAGGGGAAGGGGAGCATTTGACCCCCGCAAATTTTCGAAATGGTTACAGATAAAAGCTTGCCATTTCGCATGTTGATAGTTAACCCTGCTTATAACTTTTTATGACAACAATAAAGTTTTAACTAAGAACTGTTGCTATGGCAACAGTCATTGGAAAACATGGCCGTCATCTTGGACTTTTCGAAAATATTATTTTTAGCAAAGTGTAGTAACCTTTCTTGGTTTTAAAAGAGAACACGTTTTTATAGGCTCAAACAGAAAAATATTCAAAAAGAAAATGAAATAAGTGAAAATAGAAGACATTTTTATAAGTGATGACGTCATCCAATTAACGTCAAAAGTTGCTGCAAAGCTTCAGAATTTAGATTGGAACCCCCGCCCCCCCTCCATAAACTTTTAAGGGTTAAAGGATTAATCTTTGACGTAAAAAAAACTGTTTTAACTGTATAGAAATTTTGGTATATTTGCCTGTTTTAGTTGTAACAGTCAAGTCCTTCTTTGATTGCAGTCACTTAGTTTGGTTTGAGTAGACTACTACAGTTTGGTTTCAATTACTTTGGAATTGGTTTGCTCAAGTGAATGGCTGTGTTCACCTGTTTTGTCGGCATCATGCCTGTTTGCCTTGCTTCCGATTGATATTCTATGAGTCTTACGACAAATCTGAAATAGATTTTTAACACCTTTTCTGAACTGAGAACTGAACAAAGCGTACAGAAAGCAATTCACACTTGAATTTATAACGAGAAGAAGCACCCAGATGTGACCTCCAAGCTGCCGACTTTTGCCATAATATGTCGTTAACGAAATACCAATCGCTGAACCAGTTCCCCAAGTTGTTGCAAATATCACTGTAACAGTTATCAGCATTAATGTTATTCTTTTGTTGACTTGGTTTGTGACTAACTGTTCTCTGTTGAGTATCTGGTTTTGTTTCCGTTTTAACTTGCAGATAACACGACCGTAAAACACTACCATAGATACAAACGAATCCCGAATAGGAGTGAAATAAAATACGCGGCGAAAACAATAAACTCGATTTTAAAGCGGGATTTAAGTTTGCAAGTCTTAGCAGAGTTATCAAATTGGTACACAACCAGAACTGAGTGCTACAGTCCAACTTAGTGCGAGATCAAGAAGAACTCTTCTGGTTGTGCATTTCTTCTTAACTGTAAACGGATATACCACGGCCTGAAAGCGCTCGTAGGAGTCAGAGCTGAAACAATTAACGCAATGGCCATGAGCGCAC
Organism: Parazoanthus darwini; assembly: GCA_025403605.1. NCBI lineage: Eukaryota > Metazoa > Cnidaria > Anthozoa > Zoantharia > Parazoanthidae > Parazoanthus > Parazoanthus darwini. The sequence continues at coordinate 181 of JAOBYF010189547.1, read as the reverse complement.
TGTGTTCACCAGTTACAGTTTTGCATAACCAGTCATCGAGTGTTCCTCCCGGATCAGTGAATTAGATTAGTGAATAAATACGGTCCCAAAATGTATGGCCCCGGTAACGTAAAAACTCCGACCATGATATCAGCGATGGCCAAGTTAAACAGCAAATAATTCACCGGAGTTCTCATGAACT
>JAOBYF010189436.1:0-10504 GCA_025403605.1 Parazoanthus darwini | reverse complement strand
GCACTATCGTATGAACAGAAGCAAAGTTATTAAAAGTTGAAATCGGGGGGGGCACTTTCTGCGCCCCTTTCCCCCCCCCCCCATGTCAAATAGGGTTAAGTTTCCTAATGCCAAAATGTAACAAAGTTATGTCATATTCGGATGGCTTTGTTCTTAGTGGATTAGTATTTGCAGTGTTTTGTCTGTTTTTTTTTTTTGTCTTTCAAATCTTGTGCTAAACATATCTAAAAATGAATTACGCGAACTTTCTGCCGTTTTACATTTTGTTCTAATTAACAGGGCCATTAAGCTGACATTAGAGATATAACTTTTTTTCAGAAAGTTAGAGATATGACTCTTTTCAGTTGAAATATTGAAAAATTTTAAGCATCAACCCAAACTAGTCTTCTTTGCAATGCTTTATCAAAAGTACAAAATGTCCCGATTTATACCATATTTACAATTTATGTAATACAATTTAGCATTGTGCATAGCTTGTTCATTTGAGTTTGAGTACTAAGTCCAGTTTTTCTCAGAGATGCAATAGTGAGTCCTCAAAGAACGAAACAGTTGTGTCTGCAGATTGAGCCGTGTAATATGTTTCTACAAATTACGACCTAAAAATAACTTTTTAAAATGACATCTCACAAATCAAACCGCGTTTATTTTTCAGATTCTTGTTATTGAATCCAAATATTTGAGAACATAAAACGACTCCCACTCCCTCCACTTCTCGACGACTTCTAGAATTATTTCAATAATTGTCAAGCTAATTATAATTTCACCTTCATTAATCGTTAATCTTCCTCCTTCTCATTATCAGAGAATGGGTCGTGACTGCAGCACATTGTTTCAAGAAAATTCCGCCCCAAACCCGCCGGGAGACCATGAAGGTAGTCATGGGTGAATTTGATACCAAGAACAAGGAGGGGCAAGAGGTTTTGATTGACGTCGGAAGAGTTATAAAGCACCGCTACTATAACTCGAGGACGTACGACTACGACATCGCCTTGGTTAAACTGAAGACACCTTTGAGGGAATGGAACCGGTACATAAAGCCCGTTTGTCTACCGGGTAAGTGTGGGAATATTTACCTTAACAGAACATTGTAGAGTAAAGTCACTCTGTTTATCGAGGGTTACACATAAGACGTACTCTCCTGTGTGATGCTCGCCTACCCTACTTTTTTCGAGAAGTTTGTGGGTTATTTTATGTCCCGGACATAATATTTAAGGAGACACCGATTATTCTTGGAAAAATGGAAAGATTTATAAGTCGCAGAGCCAGAACGTCAGCATTTTGAGAACAGTTAAACAACTTTACCTTAGTACCAAATAAAACTAAAAAACCCAAAATGGAAAGATTTATGACACGCAGAACCAGAACGTCAACATTTCGAGAACAGTTAAACAACTTTATCTTAGTACCAGTTAAAACTAAAAAACCCATGCAGAAAAGTTTGAACCACACCGATGTTCTTTTTTTTTTTTCAGTTTATTTTTTATATCTACTTGCTTGTACACAATGTTATTTTCAATCTTTTTTCTAGATTTTATTCTTTTTCTCTCATACTGAATATTATAATTTCTGTTCTATTACCTACTTCACCAGCTTTGTATAAGCTATTGTATATATAAAAATAAAAATAAAGATAATCATAATAATAATCATAATCATAATAGTAATAATAATAATAACATTAAAGGAGATTAGACAAAGGACTTAATGTTCCTGTTCACGGAGAGTCTGGCGAAAGAAGGTCGCACAGAGTTCAACCCTCGACCAGGCCGGGGATTGAACCCGGGATCTCCTGGTCAGGGATATTACCAACTGCACTAACTCTTCGAAACGCTTTAGCTCTCAAGTACTTATTACTTGCTCTGACTTGCTGTTTTTAACCTTGCTATGCATGTGGTGCATGCAGTGGCAGCTTAATCTTTTTGTGTCACCATTTGGAAAATCATGGCCCCCTTCCATTCCCATCCTTTTCCCGGCCCGATTTGGTGGTAAGACATGACTTGGGCATTCTAAAGCTAAGATACAATGTAATAATTGGTTTTAGAAATGAAAAAATCATGCCAAACAAAATTTTGCGCGCGGATTCTTGAGTGTTTTTCCCTTTGAAATAAAAACACTATTTACCACTCTGTGTGAGTTAGCTTTAACATTGTGAGGCACTTTTTCGCTACCTTTTTATGCACTTTTTCCGTTTACATAGCACCAGATTAGAAGGGCAATAGGGAGGTTACTCTTACAATCAAACTTGAACAAACACTCGCACTTAGAAGAATTGAATGTCGGCAGAGAAGCCAAACTGAAGAAGAGAAGAATCTGCCTTAAATGAAGATAAGGGTACTGACAAATATCAAACCAGGAACGTTTACATTCCACTGCCATTACACCAGCCACTCCATCGGCTTGCCAACCGCCCCTTTTTTATTGGAGCTTCTTCCTTCCAAACTTATCAAAACATGATTGCAATTTCTTCAAACAGATAGACGTGTAATCTTTCCTGTCGGACGGAATTGTTACGTCACTGGCTTTGGAAACATTATGGAGAACGGAAAACAAGCACGGTATCTGCGTGAAGCCAAGGTTCCGTTAGTTGACAGTCGCGAGTGCGCAAAGAGCTACAATCCAGTAACAAAACGAATGCTCTGCGCAGGGTACCCACGACGGGGAGGAATTGACTCGTGCCAGGGTGACTCGGGTGGACCGCTGGTCTGTCTGCACAACAGCCGTTGGCATCTCGCAGGTGTGGTCAGCTTTGGTATTGGTTGTGCTAGGCCCGGTTACCCAGGAGTCTATTCAAGGGTGACAGAACTCAGATCTTGGATCGATGCTAACACACGCAACTAAAAGCAGCTGCAAGCGATGATCGGAGCGGAACTTAGTTGTAATGAGTAATGCAAGTCCGGCAAGAATTGTGACGCAATAAAAATATGGAAAAAAGTTGATGTTAGTTAAATTTGTCGATTTACATTGTTTAAATACTTACTGTTAGTCGGTTTTAATTTGGTGGGGAGTAATATTTTTAGGTTAAAGAACAGCAAGTAAACATACATACGAAGATCAACTGTTGAACTGGGATATCAAAATTAGCCAGCATCTCGTTAGTCCCTATTGGAATTTAGAAAATAAAATTAAGTGTCGAAGAACTAATTGTTTTTTATTAGAAAGAAAAATATGTTTAGACGAGATTCCTTGAGACCAATTGACTTGGTTTTAATCACCATGCTATCTAATAGGTACCATATTTAGCCCTACATGTAAATCTAAAATTCTTAAATTCTAAAATAACACTAAAACGATTCAAGTCAGTTTTGTCTTCCAAATTTTCCAGTGCTATGTTAAAACTGTGTACCACTACTTTAACCAGAAAGGAACGGTTCATATCCACCTTGCTTGTAGGGCCCTTAAGCAGCTTCGCTCAGGGGTTGGTTTGCAAAGAAGGCGTTAATTAAAATTCATTCTACTCGAATAGAGTTCTAACGCGTTTTGGGAGTACCACAGCACCTGCTGGTATTAATCCTTTGGCAGTTTTTCTTAGGGGAGAGGCTGCATAAATGAAATCCGCCTTGTGAATCTCTCCAAATCCAATTTGAACAAGTTTGAGAAGTCCAACTTACCAACGGGACCCGGTGCCGGTAGTTACAAAGTAAACACAAATAGTGATTACAAAAAACAACTTGCCTGCGAGTTTTACCTCCAGCAGCACTAGTTCATACCTTATCCAAAAACTTTGACAAACTGTCGCTGGGTGCACATAAAACAACAAGTGCAGCTTTCTTTCTTAGTGCAACAATATCAACAATAACAAACCTTCTGTTGTTGTCTAAGTGGTATTTTATGATTTTCAGATCAAAACCGTTTTTTAATTACACGCAAATTCTTCTACTGTTAGCTCATTCACTTCACCAGTATCTCTCAGAAAGTTCCGGTGAGTGAGTTTCTTGCAATAACAATTGGACGAAGATTTTTTTCCTTAGAGCACGGAACACTTGTCTGCGTTTATCCTTTTTACACAGGCCTTTACAAATTGGAGGGAATATTCCTTACATGATTTGATCGTTTGCAATTTCTTTCCTGCATTCTTAAATCTGCTGCAAACAGTCTCATTGCCAAAGCTGGTGTAAGCACGGGGTTAATAGCTAGAGTGAGCAAGTAATTTTCTAAACTGGAGAAACATATGTATATGAACCTAGTGAAAACACAGGCAGTAGAAAAAAGTACGAACAATACAGTAGAACAAAAAACATGACCCAAAATACGCAGACAAGTTTTATTTGCTTGGTTGAGCTGCAATTACCAAGGATGAAATGTTCTAAAAGTGTTCCAATAACTGAAAACAAATCTGGGCTACTTGCATTAGTTGCGTTAATTGAAAACCATATTTTAGAAGAAAAATTTCAGTTGCTTCGCTGAAAATGAAGACCCAAATGACAAAAAACTGAGATGGAAGAAAAACTATCTCCTATATCTAGAACAAAAAAGAAAGAGACAAACCTTTGCAAGTAAGATCCTACATTTGCCTTATTCGATATACTTATAGTTTTAAGAGAACTGCTCCACAGATCTTTCTGCTCCACAGATCTTTCTTCCTGCCGTCGATTTTCAATTCTCTCTATAACCAGCTTTGGCATCTGACGCTTTCTTAATTTCATGACTCGCTTCGGGAAGTCAGGTTGAATATTTCAGCCCGATTCTTTATCAAACATAACTCTTTCTTAGCCCCATGATCTTCTACCAATCAATAGTAGTCGTTGTTCGTCCAAAAAACTGAGCCAATAAAATATTTCCTTATTTGAATTGCTTAACTTGTTTTTCATATATTTATTCTGCTGCCACTGTCTAATAAAACGTAAATACATTACATGACCTTTTCCAAAAACACTGGATTTAATAAGGTTATTTGTAATAAAAAACAAACGATCTCGTGCTACAAGCACATCTTCTGCGTTTTAAGAGCATTTGAACAAAATCATTAGTGTAACAAGAACAGCACAACTAGGATAAAAGGATCGTCGAGGTTTAACATACCATCAACATCTAATCTATAAACAAACCAATTAATATGGAGCTGTAAAGGAAAGCAAGAGGTTTAGTAAGTACAAACAAATTGGGTTTTAACTTCTGGTGACGTAATTTTCCACTTGGCCAGATGGGGGTTAAACAAGTCAAGCGATGACACCAAATATTACAACACACCCGTTGAACCTGCTGAACTTTGCAAAATCCTCATGTAACGTCTTCAAATATGTTTGATTAACCTCTAAAACAGCCTAACTGTTACTTTGAAGAATATCGGGTAAAATACTAATAAAACATCTGTTTTGATGTTGGTGTAATTCTACAAAAAGACAGTGTTAAACTTTACATTACCATATAAAAAGTTACATTGCAATCTTAAACTTCCCAGTACAGCAATTAACTATAATTGTTGTATTCCATAAAGATATACTTTATTAATACATTAGTTGTTTTTACTCTTAATTTCATCTTGTTGATTCCCACAGAGGAAACTATATGTGGAATTAAAACCGTTGTCGGCGGATCAAAGAAAAGTCAGAAAACAACATAATGCAGAGCAATTCAAAAATATAATTATTTATATATCTTACATTAGGAAATCCTTATAAAGTCACCGCTTAAATTTAAAACCAGTTGTTTATAGCTCTGCCATAGTTTACTGATAATCCGACAACGATTTTGCATTAGTCATTATCGAAGACTAAACATACGTAAAGAGGAATTACAATGTATTTACTGAGCCGGTGATTGCTGTTAATTTAAACGATATCCTTAAAACAAGAAACACACTTTGTAGTACGTGTAGAGCGTTAAGTGAACCACCAAAATGTTGTTCATATACGTACAATTGAAAGTTGATCTACAAAAACTGCAGGGGTTTGAAAAATATTGGTCAGGTCAGCGACTCCAGTTATCTTGTATGAAACTAGAAAAAATGTATATTTTCATTATTGCTTTCGAGTAATATTTTAGATGCCCTTGTATCTCAATTGAAATTAAATTGTTACGTGCAGCCTTTTGTTAAACATCCAGTAACTTTTGATTCATTTCATTTCTTAACACTCACAACCAGCAGCAAACTGGAAAATACTTTGTGTGCAGGTTTATTTTGTCACAGTTATTTAGTCAGTCCCTTAAACAAACTCGCCTAAATAAAGAAGATTTTTTTCCTCGTAACTCTGTGGACAGCAGAGTAAAATGCTGCATTTGCAGGTAAATGTTCGATTGACTGATATATAATTGGATATTTTTCTTCAAATTAGTTTCTTGATAATGAACTAAAATTCGACTTAAAGCAAACAAAGAACAACGGGAGGATCCGTTTCTCATGCTTAATAATGTATCACACAAAATTGACCTGATTAAAAAAGGCCTTGAACTTGTTTGATTGTCGAAGCTACTCTACCTGCAGCAATTCTTTGTTTGTGAACAATAGAAAACAGAAAATATTTGAATCAACTTACTTCCTGTTAGAATATCTCTTTTGCAAGCTTTTGGAATGTGACATAACCTTTTGAACTTACTAACCTTTTGTAATCTCTGTAGTTGGTGTTTTACACTCGTACGAAGAAAATAAATTTGGTATCAGTTTCTTTTTTATGCAGTTTGTTTTCTATCTTTGAAAGCGAAGAAACAAATACAATAAAATAATCAGACCCTTCCAGAAAATCTAAGTCAAACGTTTAAAAGAAAGTTGTAAAGGAATGGTCATCATAATTAAATTACCGGGGTGGAGAGATTTTGTCCAAACACCTTAATTTTCACCTGACTCCCTCTGAATACTTAGCGTGGCCGATCGCTCCTTCCATTTTTCTGAAAACAATGTTATCCACTTCAGTCTTGCCGCCCCTACCTCTATCCCTCCCAAAGCAAACTAACAATGATTGGAAGTGTACTATAATATTAAGGCACAAAATACTAATAGTAAAAATGACCTACAGTTGTATTACTCTTGTGTTTAAATTTACTCTGAGTTTAGAAAACTTGGCGAAAATTTATTTAATGACATAATTGATTCAATCCGAAATAACTGTAAAATGTTATAGTCTTCTCTAATGCGGGTTTGTGAATCTTTAAAGCCCTTGACACCATGGGTCAATCACTCGTGTCAAGGGTGAACTACAACTGTATCTGAAAGTCAAAAGAAAAGATACCGGATCACTTAACACAGCTGTGCTAATAGGGTATAAAAGTCCAATTAATTGTATTTCATTCATTTGGGAAACTAAATAACATCAAATTGGGCAGAGTCTATAAATATAATCAGGTTGAAGAGAGTCAGGTGAAATCCAAGAGCACTAAGGTATTTGTTAAGAATGCCCTTGCCTTGTACTGAAAATTTGATTTAAACGGAGTTTGTAAGTGCTTGAAACTAGTAATTTTACACTTCTTCTATGTGCATGTGTGTGGGTTTTTTTGTATTCCTATGTAACTATCATTGATTGAAAAATAGGCAACTGAAAGAATATGTTTCAAACGAAATAAGTTGACGCGATTATCGTATAGCATTTCCTCGAAATCTTTATTGCGGAAAAAATTGGAAGCATTTTGTATTACGGAGAAAGAAGAAATATCTTACCCAAATGGAATTGGAAACCACGACCGCCGGACCACCAGAATCAAAAATCAAGTCTGAGAATAGAGTATATTTAGGGAATTCCAAATGGTATTATAATTTTTATTTGCTTTTTTTTTGCTTCACAGTTTCCAAAGTACATGTTTGCTATTGGTATAAATAACTTGTTTGCTCAAAATCTTTTTATACGTAATCAGAACAACTTTTTAAGGTCTTGGACAAAAAAGTCCTCACTGAATTCCGAGAATATGTTTTAATCTCATCAAGTTATTTTTTTTTTTGCTAAAAGCAAGAGATACAGTCATAGACTGTAGCATTTAACAAATAAAATGTGTTTGCTTGTTTATAATTTAACAGAATTAGACTCGAGATGGCTCGCAGTTATTTGTTTCTTGCCGTACTGTTGCTGTCTTTGGCAATGAAAGGTGAGTTGTTGATCAATCTGTCTTATAATTATTATACTGTTTCTCTATTATATTGATATTCTGCCGACGTCTTAGTAATAAAAGGCTAGAAAATAAATTATAAGGTCTGTGTACACCAAACACATCTTAATCTTTTTTCACATAACCGCCCATTTTTATAAAGAACCAGTGTAATTTTGTTCAGGTTTAATGTTCTTATTTTTTCTGCAATTGCAGCTTCAAAATGTTCTTATTTTGTTCTTTACGGCTATATTTCCCGTAGGGGGTTAAACTCGCCTAAACGTCGTTAAGATGCTTCTGTGCACTGTTTCACATGAAATGTAAAGTGCCTTTGCAAGACAAACTATTTTTGAATGTCATGACTCCATGAGTGCGATATCGGAGAGCTGAGTACTGTAGGACTACTGCAGTTCAACTTTGTACATTTGCATAAATTGTTTGTTTCAGCCTCAGTTTGTTCTCATTTCGTTCTTATTTTTCGGGAAAACTCAGTCTCGATGTTCTTATTAAATTTGTTCTTATTAAAAAAAAGAATATAGTACTCCTGCCGAGTCCCGGGTGCCAAAGGAATGACTTCACCGGCCCGGGCGTATCACCATCGACTCTGGCACCCAGCTGGGTAGTTATATAAATTTATTGTAGATCTGTTACATAATCTCAAAGTTTTTAAAAAAAATTCTCGTACATGGTTGCGTTTCACTCAATCGTCTGGATGCATATTTGTTCAAGCAGTCGTTCAAGCTCATCCAACAACCAAGATGTTTTAACTTAAAAGTTGTTTTTGTCCACAAAATTTCCTTCGGTCCACATCAGCTTTGAGCCATCCTCCATCTTGATCTTGCAATTGGCTAAAAACTTGTAATGCAAACAGTAATCGCAGCTCTACACTGATGCAGAGTTTCCATGTTGAGGCGTTGTTGACTACACACACGATAGTTGCAGTACAATAACTCCAAATTTTATACGGAAACAATATGCTTTCTTTGTCAATCTTTGATCAAGAATATTTAAAGATCGGTCTTTCAGAGTGAGGCAAACGTAAATATGTTTATGAAGTGTTGTTCATTATAGGCACAAACTACGTATACATTGACTCTGTGATCAATAATGATTTAAACAGAACGATTTGGTTCTCTATCGTACCTCGCCTGGCCTTGTTCAGCGGAGTCTCTCGGTTTTTGTTCTCACTGTTCGCTTGTTTAAAGCTGCGAAGCGTATTTTATATCCCCAAGTGCTTTTCAAGTTACGAAACCGGGTAACTCGATTTCGTAATAATAAACCAAAGTTTATTCATAAATTGAAGTTAATTAGTAACAGATCAGCTGCAAAAACACTGGAGCCGGCCGACATGCACGCCGCAATGGATTGTCCTGTGAATAGGCTCGATGATCTTATCACTAATGATCGGCACTGTTTCAAAGAAGAACCGTTATTGCCACCTTTAAATGTTATGCTTTGATGTTTATACAGTGGAACCTCGTTCATACGGTCACCAACGGGCCATAGAAATATGGCCGTATTAACAGGGTAGGGTCAAATTTCTTAGCTGGTCTGTTAGGGGTCTTATATAATGTCGTTATTTTTGTCAAGATATATTTTCTCTTGACACTTCGGCTTGTCCGACCTTTATATAGAATGTGCACACTGTGGTTTGAGTGGCCGTATTAACGAGGTGAATTACAAAGGATCTACATGTTGGTTTTTCAGAATGTGGCCGTTAGCCGCATTAACGGGGTTTTCTTATAAGAAAATGTATGAACATTTCGCCGGGTCATAAACAAGTGGCCGTAATAACAAGGTGACCGTATTAACCTGTTAACAAGGTGCCGAAATGCGGGGTTCCACTGTATTTTATTTTGAGGGTAGATATAGTCTCCGCATATAAAAGGCACTAGTCAAGAGTTTCCCAGACATCTGCTGCAATTTTAACCGCGACTGACAACCCCCCTCCCCCTCCTCGTCCTCCCTTCAACCAAGGTGGCGACGGAAAGTGTGAATCTGCGCAATGTAGAACACTGAAAATGAAGCGGAACTGAACAAGTGTCTCAGCAAACTACACTTTTCACTGAAACTGACGCCGAGACCAAACATGCAGTTGCCGTTTCAACAGATCAAAGTCGGGTTATATTATATTCCTGATGCTTGTCCAGACTAATAACTATAGCTATAGAAAAAGCTAACTTTGTGACTGTGTAGTTCATTATATGAAACTGAATCCTTGGTTTTCACGAGCGGAGCAAGAGCCCTTTTTTCACCGTGAAAACGGTCTCGACGGAAGAACAAGAATTCGAGCAAACAAAACGAAAAGATCAAACCTTTTCCACATCTTCTGTTTGTAGATTACGAGTAGTCCCTATTTTTCCTCTTGAGTCCGTCGAGCCTCGGAAAAGAATTCGCGGAACGGAAGACGGCGCGGTGCGCGGAAACTGGGGCGAGAAAAACACGATAAGAGAGAAAGAGAGAGAGCGAAAAATAGGGACTACAGACAACCTAT
>JAOBYF010189325.1:0-10504 GCA_025403605.1 Parazoanthus darwini | reverse complement strand
AGATAATTGGTAAAATGGCGCGAATCTGTTGGCGTACGTCGAGCGCGCCAGTTGCCATTTTTTTTCAGTTTAGTAAACTGGAGGCTTGGAGGCTTCGTGTAATACCTATGATTTTCAATTTGTCTCCAAACCCTTTCCAAATCCTGCCATAAACACAAGGGGTGACAACTACACAAGAAGCCTGAGGTAAACAATGAAATTTTATTCTTTTTCATAACATTGTAGGAGTAAATCCGTTTCCCATATATTTGCTTAAAATCGCGATGTGTAACCGAGCACCTGCGAGTAATCATTTACAATACATATTGGTAGCTTGGGCCACCTGTGACAGGGGTCGACAAGTAAAGACGATTACAAGGACAGAAGGTTTTAAAACTTTTCTGCCGAGATATCTGCCTTTGAAGTTTGCTAAAGCTTAAAGGCCCGTGCAAACGAACGCAACATGTTGAGCAATGTTTGGTGTACAAAGGTTTATTTAAGCCAGTTCCATTCCAAGCTAAGGTATGTACTTTAAGTCTTGATTTCACTCGTAATTATTTCCAAATCTTCCTCCATTTCATCGACGGAAGGCCTTTTCCCTTTTGTTTCGATTGTCGTAATTCCTAAAGAAAACATGACAAACTAAACAAACCTTTTCTTCAAACATATTGATCAGTTCAGTCTACTTCGTCCTCGGACCACTATCCTACCACTCAAGATTGCGTTTATCTTTTATCGAAACAACCTTCCATTTCCCATTTGTTGGCGTTTTGTTAAGAGGCTGTGTTTCGAACTAATCACTTTCTGTTTGAAACTAACTAACTACTTCATGTGATCTTCAAAGGCATTAAAAGAGGTGATCCAGTCCCTGTAATGATTTGGCAGAGGCTGAGTACATGATTCGCAATCATAAAACGGACCTTTTCTCGATTCAAAGCTGATGAAGTAGACCCTTATCACGTATTGTATGTCAATCTTAAAACTCAAAGTTAGCAGATTTTACCTGATAGAAACAAAAAGAGCAAAACAAAGTTGATAAACAAAAAAAAATGGGGGATTTATTTAAAAAACGGCAACATCAACAACGCCGGACAAACTTGCTTTCTACGCGAAATTCACCATACATTGTCTTAAAATTTCCTATCCAAATGTCGCAGTTCTCGAGATAAATTACCCGAATTTTTACTGCTTACCAACTTTTCCTTGTTATTTTCATTTCAAGTGTCTGAGATCTCGTCCTTGAGTCGACTATCAAAACCCTGCATCAAAACAACTTTAACGTTATTATTTGAGAAAGGTTTACAAACAACCAGATGGGCTAATTTTGCGGTCGTCAAAATATTTTGGTTTTGTTTGCAATCACGTATCTGGGCTTATGGTTTGCGCAATATTGAGGAAAGGATGCCCAACAATTCTACGTGAAAAGTTGACATATTTTTCAATCCCACCCTCACTGGTCACACGATTCTCCGCAGTTCTGCTACGATAACCAGAAGCGCTTTAAAAGCTACTATAACTTCACAAAACAACAACTTTCTGGTACTACCCAAACTTTGAAGCAACAAAGAATCAAAAGAGTAAAACACCACTTTCAGGTTTGTTGTCTGAATTTATTCAGTTATAGGTACATCCTGTATATTGTCGGTACATATTTAGAATGTAACTTTAAAGCTCTTGTTCGCAGATATACCCACGTGGAAAAAACCTGGATGGTTTTTCGTTGCATTTGACGTTATTGAAATGGCTTTTTTGACCTCGATAAAAGGACTGAATTTCCCCGCACGGTTCTGGTTTTTTGTCACTCGGCTCATTCAGCTGCCAACGTGAGTCATCTACAGCCACTGTTCCTTTAGTCACACCTTCCCGCTCCTCGCTCCACTTCCACGTGCCATTTGTACGGCTGAGTCCAATGAACCAGTGGTGATTTTCTGTATCTCCCTTCACCCTTTCTGCGATCGCAGTCTTTACTGTGATCCACTCGGCGACAGTTTCCATGGTAACTAGGTGTGCATTCAAGTTAAGACACGCGATACGGGCCACCTCCCATGTGACGTCAGTGTCAACAAAAGTGTAGTTGTTAGAAGTTCCTGGGAATGAATATTGAGTACTAAATCGTATTAAAACCTTATGAAAACTTTTCGGTTGCAAAACTATACACTATTTGATGCATGCGTTTAAAACTTTAACACACATTTTAGTAAACTATTAAACTGTTTCTTCTTTTTCTCCTTCAGATTAAGGGAGAGAACACACACAAGCGGCAAAGAGGCTACTCGCGGTCTAATTTTTAGATCAGATGGTAAATGTTAAAAAAAGAACGATTTACAAAGGTATGCAAGTGGGTAAAATTTGAATGTCTGTGTGTCTCAGTTTTGTGTTTCTTGGTATAAAACTTGTTATAGGTACGGTGTCCATAGGTTTGTCCCGAAACAATTGGTTTAACCGAATTTGAAAAGCTTGTAACAGTCGGGATAACCCCAGACGACCATATGGAAACCAGAACTGGAGTGTTCAAACTTTGCATCAGTTTTTCTGAAATAATAGTGTCATCAATTTCTCATATTTTTGTTATTGTTAACTTATCGTCCGGGTGAAGATAGTCCTGAGAAGAACGGCTATGGGTTGTGACTGACGTTTCGATGACCTTCATGCGGAAGTGATCTTGGCTCGGTCATACAATTCGTATTTAAATCGTTGGCGCAAAGCGTTAGTCTGCTGTTTGATGGTGGTAACCGAACTCTTAGCAACGGTTTTGTCTATGTGCGACCCGCTTAGTATCTTGTTTAAGGCTTCTGCGTTCCACAGGTATTCCTTAGAGTTGCTTATCAGGTGTTCCTTTGCATTGGCTAACTATGAAGTTGTGTTACGTCGGTCGCGAAAATAAGTTTATGCCGGCCGTCTCGTCGATATAGTAAGCGACGTCACATTATTACACCCTGTTTTTTCAACAGTTCCCGGTCTAAGTTAAGTTCTTTTTTCTTTTACGTCAGTCAGTCGGTGTTGTAGCGTAGTAATAGGTTTGCGACGTTCGCCAATGTTAAAAGATCTTTTAAGATATTAAAATATTTTATGGAAAAGATACTTCGCGCGTTTTCATTACGGGTTATTGTTAATAACCTAGGCGCGCGCATAACATGGTTTGCGAAGTAAAAAAGTTCAAAGAAAAAAAAAACTGCGTTACATTTCATCCATTTTGTATAGCTTGGCTAAAGTGAACAAAGTTTGACTCTAAGCTCGACGACTTGAAATATTCCGTGAACGATCTCTGAGCAGATGGCAAGGGACGAGGTTACATCTACATCTACATCTACAGAAATTAAACTTACGTGTTACCCTTTGCCTTACGCGTTAGTTTATATTCCATTAAATTTCATTAGACTGAAATTTAAAACGACCTCTAAAAGACGCCATATACTTACCGCACTCGGGTCTTTTTTCAAACGATAACTGTTCCTCATTTCCTTCTGTGTTTTGGCAGGTGCCGAGTATCTGAGGATTTGTTTCACTGAGATCACTTAAGGCTGCTGTCAGCTCACAGCCACACCTCAAAGAATTATTGCTGAGATCTCTGTAAACAAAAAAGAAAGTGAAAAACCAAAGTCAAGACTGGTAAATTGTTTTCTTACATAATGTAATAGTAAAAACGATGGTACAATAGTTAGTGATTATGAAATTGTGTTTTCACTAGATAAAGGAAAACGAAAAAGTTAAATGAAGGCTTTTTTAGGATGATATTCATAGATGTATTACTTACAGTCTAAATAAACGTAATTCTTCAAATGCGCCCTTGGCGATGGTTGCAATCCTGTTCTCACGCAAGTTCCTAACAATAGAAACGTTATGCTTTCACAAGCAACTCATAAAGATGTGTGTCATGGTCCACTTTAATTTATAACATGCCCCAGTGGCCATGAACAAAACGTCTTGAGTCAAGCCCAGAAAGACGGATATACAGTGGAAAGAAATGCTTATCAATTTCTTACGCAATACTAACTGTGATATCAACCCTATAATTTGTATTAGGTAGCAGTGTTAATGAGCGTGTAAACACCTATAAGATTCTCGGTGTCATTATGGACAAGGACCTAACCTGGAACTGTCGTATTCACGATATAACTAAGAAAGCTTGTAAGAAGTTATACTCGCTATAGGTCTTACGTAGAGCCGGCGTTAGCCAAGCTAGCATTTTGAAGATCTATTTACGTATAGTACTGCCTGTTTTAGAGTATGCTGCCCCTGTCTGGCAGGCCATCCTTGGCTACCTCTCTGACTCTATAGAGTGAATCCAAAAAAGGGCGCTTCACATTATTTATCCTGAGGCCGAATCATACACCCATGCGTTGCAGTTAGCTCAATTAGTTAGATTGGACATTAGAAGAGATTACTTATGCGATAAATACATGAAAATGAAGTCAGATGAACATCCTATTCACCATCTGTCACCAAGACGTGCACAAATAGAGTCTAAGTACAATTTAAGGCACAAAGCGCCAAAGTTTTATCTGTATTATAATGCCACAGCATGTAGGACAAAAGGAGCTGAAAGCTTTTCACATTCCGATACTTTTTGTAAATAATGTTATGCATGGCCTTTTAATGTTTGCATAGCCTTTGTTTAATTATTTTGTTAATAATATACTTGCCATGTAAGAATTACTCTTTAGTTCAGTTCTAACTGAATTATTATTATTATTATTATTATTTTTTTTTTTTTTTTTTTTTTTTTTTTTATTATTATTTTTATTATAAGCATAAGAGAACTTGCTATTGTTTATGGCCACTGGGGCAAACTATGAAAGTAATGTGTTAAGCACTCAACTGTAAAGAAGTAAATATCGAAATATCTATACCAACAGGTATAGATATTTCGAGGTGCTCAAGGTGACATTTAGAGGCGCAGCCAGTTCCGTTGAGAATTTGGCCACGTGAGTAAACTATGCAACTCAACACCAGCAAATGCAAGGAAATTAGTTGAGCATCGGCTTTAAGAAGAACGAGCACGCCTTCATCCTTGTAGTGGTCAGCGACAAGATCTCTCTGTTGTGCAGGACCTTAGGAGTTACAATATCTAACGATCTCAAGTGGGAAAACCGTGTAAACGAGTCCATCAAAACTGCTTGTAGAGGCTTGTATTTTTGTTCCTACTTAACTGAGCTGCTGTATAAGCCACAAGGATAATCTCAATTTCTACTAGTACTGCTCTGTAAAAAGACTTGTACTACAATATTGTTCGCCTATTTTCCACCATAGTTTTCGGACTGTTTTTAAATAGAAGTGAAGTAAGGATCTCGAGCGCGGAAAAATGAGAGCGCTCTCAATACTTTTACCGAAACAATCGGTACAGCCAATGTTTAAAAAGCCCTGGAATCAGCTCCTTGAGCGAAGGGCGTGATAAACACTGTACTAAGCTATTTAGTGTCGTTTCCTCGAATCACCACAAACTTGCAAGCTTGCTTCCTCCGAAACACCGAGGACGCTATAGTATGAGGAACATCAGAGTCTACCACTTGCCATGTGTCTACATTGATTGTCTTAGACGGTCCTTTATTCCAGCCATGCGCAGCCTAACAATAAGCAATTCGTCGTAATAGCATTGAAACACTTTTTATAACTATTCATATTTCAGCCTGTTGGATGTATAATTAATTTGACTATTTCAATAAACCAAACAACGAACCAAAACAAAAAATGCGTGAAATAAGTATTTAAGTACTAGACGAAACTAAAAGCAAATGAGACGACGAGGAAAAGCTGGGAGTAGTGAAAACGATTAGTGGTTAGTGATTATCAAATTGCATTAACAAAATATAAGGGAAAATGGAAAATTCAAATGAAGAGGTATCTGGTTGACATTCATAGATGCATTACTTACAAATATCCTAAGAATGTTAATTCTGTGAATGCGCCATTACCGATGGTTGTAATCTGGTTCCTCTCCAGGAACCTGTCAAAGAAAAAATGTGCTATTACAAGCAACTTATAAAATTACTACCCTCTAAGAAGTGCATGAACACTTGGAAATTTAGTTAACCGTTGGACATGGAGAATCTACAGTAGTCAAACAAAGGCGGTGTATTGTGCGTGCTTTTAGTAGCGGCAACCAAGGGAGTGTGTGACAGATTACATGTATGTCAAACCAGCCAATTGGATTTCCTAGTCACCACCACCGTGCCTAGCTATTCTATTATAAAGAAACCACTGCAGTATCTTTCTTTTTTCCTTTCCTCGTCCCCCGCATTTTTCCCGGCTAGCAGTTTCTCGCTCACTTGCTCGCTGTTTCGCCGCTAAACATTTGTGTTTCCTCGACTGAATCTAAGGAACTGGAAGAGACTGCCCGCAGTCTACCCAAAATTAATCTAAGAATAGATTTTCGCTTATTGCGTAGCGTAATACAGAAAAGAATGGCTAGTAAATTGTTAGGAAATTGCGATAAAAACAGTAGATAAAGGAAATAATGCGAACAACAAGTGCTCAGGCTGGTGTATGTAGACGTGTTACTCACAAAAATTGTAACGACACTAATTCTGCAAATGTGCCCTGTCGGATGGTCGTAATCTTGTTCGTACCTAGGAACCTAACAAAGAAAAGACTGTTAATTACAGGCAGGTAGCTAAGATATGTGTGAAGTCACACAACTGAACTTACTCGAACTTATTACTCGAACTTATTACTCGGGCCAGAGGCACCGAGTTGACGTTACTATTTTTTTTATTTTCATTAGTTTTTGTGTCGCAATTGTTCACTTGCGTGGTGGCGCAGCGGTTAGTGCATCAGACTAGCGACTTTACCAAACTTGAACTCAACGGATGCAGACCATTTTGCCATTATTTGTGTACTTTGTAGGTGAAATGTGTTCCTTTTTAGAACACTCAATTAAACTTCAATTCTTACTTTGTTTGCCACCAAAAAATACTGCGTCAAGTTAATGACACATATACAGTGGCCACGTGTAGTTCCTGACTGCCTACTTTTTATTTAGTCATCCTTCATTTACCCATTTAATGAAATACTGTAACTTTTCAGTAAAAATTGTAATCAACCAATATAACTTGATAAAACGTTATAACAGTATTAGTATTGGAATATGTAAACTAAGTCCAAAATTACTTTGTACTGTTTTGTATTTTATGGAACAGTGCAGGCCCGTAGGCAGGGGGGAGGGTGCGCGACCCAAAAAGGTCCGCATTTGGAGGTTTAAGAAGACCATGAAGAAGCCCGAATAGGTTTAGCGCAACACCTGGTGCTACAGTAACTCGAACGACTAAGAAAAAAAACGGCCATAAATGTGTTTGTCCCATAAATTTGGTTTTTAAGAGTCCAAGTTAACGAAATTTGCACCTTCCCGACAAAAATCCTGCCTACGGGCCTGCAGGGCTGTTTCAATCTAAAAATGTAATTATCAACAAATCTGGTTGCATTTTTCTTCAGATATACAGTCTGATAATTTGTTGTGTTTGACTGACAGACCCCAAAAGTGAAAACAAAAGTTTATAACAAAAGCTTGTTTCCTCACTTAACGCAGTTGTGAAACAATGGTATCATCATGATTATGATAACATTAGAGAGATGGAAGATTTTAAAACATATGGATGAGTTATCAGACTGACATTCATAGACGTAATACTCACAGTTGAGTTAACATGCTTAAGCCTTCAAATGCGCCCAAAGCGATTGTTGTAATCTCGTTGTGCTGTAATTGTCTAGCAAAGAAAAAACTGTGCATTAACATGCAACTGATAAAGATACTTTATGTTGCGTTGGCTATCCCAATACCAAAAATCGCGACAAAAGAGTCTTCAAGTACTAGATGAGAATAAAAAAAATTCGAAACTGAAGAAAAACTAGATTGATTTTAAAAAAAACTTGTTTTATTTATTATCGCAATTTTCACAGTCAAAATCAATAGCAAAAGCTCGTTTAGATTAGTTACATTATTAAAACAATTACACAATTAAAACAAAAAATCTACACATTAAAACAAAACAAAATAAAGTAGTAGTAGGCAGTCGATGGACAAGAAATCCATGACTAGCGCTTGGAGATGTGACATTCATAGTAGGCATGCCAGGCCTACTCTAGAGCGACAAATGCCGTTTTCAGATTTCGCATACGTAAAGTGATGACGTGGGAGGGACCCCTGCATCAACTTTTCGCCTCCCTCTTTTCTTGTCGGCATCAGCATTCAGTTGTTTCTCCCCATCACGTAGCGTCTTTTAACACGGAGGAATCAATTTGCTGCGGTCTGCAGCGAGGGATTCCCAATCATAGGTTGGTAGAACAGTTGCAAGCAAGTTTCCTTTGTAGATGTCTTTCAAACATAATTTAGGCTTTCCCACTCGCCTCAATCCAAGTTCCAGCTCCCCATACAGGAGATCCTTAGAGGTTCGACCATCCACCATTCGTTGGGCAGGGCCAATCATTTTAAGTTTATGTAGTCTAAAGAGTGTGTAAATCGAGGACATGTTGCTTTATCAAGTCAGGCACTGTTGGGAACTTTAACATTCCATAAGACTGACGGGATGTGCCGTAGACATCTCATGTGGTGGGTGTTTAAAAACGCTCCTCGTGGCGTGCCGTTTCCCATGAAGTTTGTTGTTCAGGATGCCCTCGAGGTGCTAGACGTTTTCTGGGATTGTAGTAGTAGCAATATAGATTCACAGTTTAGTATGAAGCAGCTTCTTTTGTCGAATCTGTACTTTCGTGCAGACAAGGAAGTGATCGTTGTCGCAACCAGCACTCTGATATGTTCTTGTGATACGAATGTTGTTAAGATGCTCCTGTCGTGAGATGACAAGGTCCAGTTGGTGCCAATGCTTACATCTAGGGTGCATCTACGAGAGGTTGTGTCGCATCTTTACGGCAAAGAAGGAGTTTGTCGGTGACGCCGATTTGATGGTGAGTACAAAGCTCCGTTTACTGGAATTTTGTTTGATAACTTCATCAAAGCGTTCGTGTGGGAGATGCCGCCTCTGAACTTCAAATACGGTACAGGGGTCTCTATTAGGCCCAGTATTGTTTACTGTTTATGTGAATAATTTCTTCTCGAATGCTGTGCACAGAACGTCAAAATGCTACGTAGGTGACAAAAAACTTGGTGTGTCCTTTCCGTTAGCTAGCCTAAGTAATGCTAGTAAAAATGAACAAAGACTTGAGGAGGATCAAAACAAAAGTTCTCATAATTGGAGTTTCCCAGCTCATAAGTTAGATAAAAGCCATAGATAAAGGAAATAATACGAATGACGAGTGATCAAGTTGAAGTTAGCAGACGTGTTACTCACAGGTTAAATATCCTTACACCAATAAATGCGCCCTCCGGGATCACTGTAATCTTGTTTGAAATCCACCTCAAAACAAAGAAACAATCGTGATTTTACAAACAACTCATAAACATATATCTGCAATCATTAAAGAAATGTTGTCCGTTAATCGTTCATATTGGGTTCGCTGTTTTAAAACTAACCCTAGAAAACTCGAAGGGGGAGGGGGTCAAATTGACAGCACCTCGATTTTTTCGGCTTTAAATTTTTGCTAAATGCTGTTTACTAATCTTTTTCATTATTTATAATTCAAATTTGAATAAAATCTGAAAAACTTAAAAATCCAAGATGGCGGCCAAATTTTGGAATTTCGTTCATCATGGTTGCCATGGAAACCAATTAGACACCGCGTGATTATGCTTAATTGAAAGTACAAGGGAAGCTGACAATATCTGCCAAATTTCATGTCAATCGAATGAATTGTGACGAAAGTAGAAGGGGGTCCATTGACCCCCCGACTCGCGAGTTTTCGTGTGACTATTTTTTGTTAAAGGTTTCTAGGGATATATCAAAAATTATAACGACAAGAAGATCGGCGAGAAATCACTCTTCTAGTTTTAGCCAAGATTAAAAACAAATGAGAGTAGTTTGGCGAAAGGGACTTGGAACGACTTCTTAGGATTCGATTGTTACGTTTCTTAACAAACATGCTCCCGCTTTGATCAACGACTAAATGTTTTATCAATTTTTTTTTCCGTAAAATGTCACATGCCATTCACACAGATTTTAAAAATGTCCTTCGAGCTCTGAAACACTATTAATTCGTTTGAAATGAGACAGTAAAAACTCCATCTCGCTCCGCGTGACAAACTCGAGCTCAACAAACGTGACTAGAAAAGCAAGGAAGCGATCTGATTGGTCGAGAAAGTGTGCACGCCTAGTTTCAGACATAATAGAGAGGGAGTTGTATGCTTCTAGTCTTATGAGCTTCTGTTTGTTAAGATTTTCAGATAAAAACTAGTTTAAAAAAAAACCAAGTACCTCGAACCGTTTTCGCCTGAGGAATTAGATGAATTGCCATCAAAAGGTTTTTTGGATGCAAATACAAAGGTTTTCTCCCAATAGACCACTTTCATAATACGCCCCAGTGGCCATGAACAAAAACTTCGAATCGAGGACAGTAAGGCCAAAATACAGCAATTGTATGAGAACTTGGAAATTGACCTCCACTTGAAGTTATTGTTTGTGATCTATGGAGCAAATTATGA
>JAOBYF010189214.1:0-10506 GCA_025403605.1 Parazoanthus darwini | reverse complement strand
TGCAAGAATGTCGACAGTGACAAGGTAGGGCTCAGAGTGCAAGAGTGTCGACAGTGACAAGGTATGGCGTTAATCTCTTCCTCAGCGTGCAAGAATGTCGACAGTGACAAGGTAAGGCGTTAATCTCTTCCTCAGCGTGCAAGAATGTCGACAGTGACAAGGTAAGGCGTTAACTCTTCCTCAGAGTGCAAGAGTGTCGACAGTGACAAGGTAAGGCGTTAATCTCTTCCTCAGTGTGCAAGAATGTCGACAGTGACAAGGTAGGGCTCAGAGTGCAAGAGTGTCGACGGTACATTTCCTATAAATAGGCTAGGAGAATTGTGCACTTACTCTTGAAGAGTGGATGACCAGTTTCTTTACTATCATAACAAAATGCTGATGTTGCTGAATACTGGGCATGACAGGATTGAACATAAGCCTCTGGCTTTGGGGTCAGGCCACCACAAGTGACGTTTTTTTATTTTTATTGCTTAGAGCTACACGGTTCTTGCCATGAGAGGAAAGTCGAATGATTCCATCTGTGTGAACGGAACAATCTATTACTCAGAGGCTCTTTCGCCTGCCTTCCTGGACAAGCCAGATTATTCCTCCACAGAATATTCTACCTGGGCAGAGAGCACGTACGTACCTTTTCTATGTAGTATGGTTCAAATAGCTCCCTCCTATTCCTTTTGTTTGATTAAGGAACCTTAGACGGCTAAAAAATTCCTTCCATTCCTTTTGTGTGATTAAAGGAACCATATGACGGCTACAAATCCTTTCCATTCCTTTTGTTTGATTAAGGAACCTTATGACGGCTACAAATCCCTCTGTTCCAGATGCCATGTTTTTATTTGTTTTTGAAGTCGCAGCCGGAATTTGCGACTCCCAGAGCCTTTTTACAAACCGCAGGCCAGATATGAATGTGGGCTCGGAACGAGACTGGAATGATGTACACGTTGCGCTCAGTCATAGATAACTGTAATACATTGTTACCTTTGAATCCTTTGACAGGTGGAATGACGAACTAAGTGTGAGGATCTTCCTGCAGGCCAGTCCTGCAATCCAGGTCAGTCGACATACTTGATATTAGATATTATGTGTTTTGCCCTGCCTTCCAGTATTAGATATATATTTGGTCCTATCCTTCCGAGTCAGTTGACACGATATTATATAGATATATATTTGGTGTACGGCGCCTTGGAATTGGGAGCACGAAATTGAGCTTTTTGACGTGAGACAGAGTGGGAAGACGAATACAGCAAGTAACTGTGCGAATCTGTTTTTTTATAATGAACACTGGTTGCCAAATTCATAGTTCATAGAGAGTATTGGTTACGAAACTCGGCCAGTTTCGTTGTTGAAGGTTATTGTTCTCGTTCTCTTTTGTTCGGTGACCTTGACGTAAGAATATTTGAGTTTAGACATTGAACAAAGTAATGTGCGCTGTCGCGGTTCATTCAACCTAAGACAAAGCAGCATTGTACACTCCTTTTGAAGTTTGATAAGCTTCACAACCAGTTGGTTTTATCAACTATGCCAAATTGTTGTCTTGAACAGAAATGCTGATGTCGACAAAAGTGACTGAAACGTGAAAAATTTCCCATGTGAGTTTTGGGGCCGGGTGGAAAGAATTAACAAATTCGATAAATCGATCAAATTCTTCGTTTTGCGGCGAAAAACATACGGTATCAACCCTTGTTGATGGTAACATTTATCGTACTCGCGAACGCAGAAAAAGCGGGATTTTTTAAAACTTGGTTTCCAGTGTAGTATGACTTCCCGAGTAGTCCAGGCGCAGTACGGAGGAGTAATTTTGGAACTTAAATGTACAATTCCTTTACTTATCTCCAGTTAATTGTTAACTGAACTGCGATACATTTAGATATTAACCCAGGATTGTAGACATACTTGGTATAAGATATCTATTCAGCTCTGTGACCCAATCTGATTTTAAAACAGACGTAATACTAAGTATCCGTTCTGTCCACTGAGGTTGGTTTAGATACTTGGCCAATTCTGAGTCTCCAATGCAATCGCCCTATTTCCTTCACCGCGGAGCATTGTAGGCTAGTCCTGTCTTCCTGTGACCCATATCAGTTCAGTCAAGTAAAGTGTATGGTTCTGTTGTTGTATTTGTAGGGGATGACTCTTGCCGCGGGACTGATCATAACGCTGCTGTCGTTTGGACTGGTTTGCTGCATACATAGAAATGCCGAGAAACTGTTCATGCTCAGCGAACCGGTTTCTGACCCATCATCAATTGAACGAGAATTTGTGAACTAATCTCAACAAGTTTATTCAGTGAGGTTTTTTGTGTTGATGGAAATCAGCGAATATTTTCAATTGTGTATGACAAAACAGCGCTCGTATTTTTTTCATCGTGTACTGGAAATGTTGGATTTGTTTTATAATCGGGAGATTTGTATCTTGCGATACACCTTTGTACTAAGTTATAAGAAGATATTGTGTGGGACCAAAGGCAGCTAGCATTTTATTGAAACATACCACTACGACAAACTGACATACTTTTGATTTAATTTTTATGTAAAAATAAGCACCAACATTTTTGTTTTTAGTCCGTGTTATGAAAAGCCCATTTTTCTTTGAATATTTGTTCCATACGACTGTCAGCAGGATGAACAGAATGGGTGAGATAATTTTAACTAGACACCCTCTCTACCTCCTCACAAAACTTTGAATTGTTTTCGGAAAACAGTAAATACATTTGGTAAACCCAATACCTGCTTCAGGACTCGGCTATAAAGTCGATTCAAACTTTATGCCACCAATGTTTTCTTCTCCGAGACTGAATTTGACAACAGATTATGGGTTATAACTTTAGTTAACTTAGCAGGTGACTTAAGTTTGAAGAACACTCCTAAAATATGGAGTTTTCAGCAATCAGATCTTATCTAGAATCCTAGAGAAGTTCATAATTACAGCGCAAGACTTTCATCGAGTTTAGCTTACTATTAGTATACTCCTGCTATACGTACAAAACAGAAAATCAGGGCAGAGTTTCTTAAAACTTACATCTGAAATTTGTGCCTCCCAAAACTTTAAGAAGCATTATCAATCTCTTGTCTTTGCATCACGCTAGCTTATTTCTTAATATAACATATGTGTGTATGTGTGTATGTGTGTATGTGTGTAGAAGTATTTCTTAATAATCTTTAATAACTTTCTTAGTAATAATCAATAATCTTTAATAACTCTCTTCTTTCGACCGCAAATACGTTTTCAAAGCATTGTAAATGGGACTCCAGACTCGATTGGTCTTTACTACATCTGGAGTCCTGGCACTTTTTCCATTTCATTTCAAGATTTGTAACTGTAAAATAGCAAAACGAGTGTAAATAAATATTGTTGTTGTTGTTGTTGTTGTTGTTGTTGTTGTTGTAGACTGAAAGCCTTGTTTTCCAAGGATTTGAAATATTGTTCCTAAAGCCTGGATTTCCCTAAAAACGGATTTTTCGTGAGAGGTCCTTAGTGCAAAAATCATTGAATTTTGTCAAGTTTGCCGCAAATTCAATACTATTATTTGCCAGTTTGGCTCAAAGATTATCAGTGCTGTCATTCGTGATCGACAATCGCAGAATGATTCACATACTCCTTTGTAGGCTGCATGCTGTACATGTGTTAACAGTATTACGGAGCCACATGTGTCTCGGACAGACACCATTGAGAACCACTAATAGCGGACTAGCTAAGCATACTTGATGTGAGCAGGTTGCTTGAAAGCTCGGCCGTGGAAAGCACCTAAATTATGTTGATATCGATACTGAAATCCGCTATTGCAGGTTAAGGAGAAAGGTTTCTCAGTATATGTTTGTGCTTTAAAACTGCAGAAAACAACTGTTGTGGATCAAGCTCGATCAAAATAAACTATTTCCAGAACAAACACAAGAACTCTTTCGACGTATCACATACTAGAAGTCAGTTTTTACCTAACGCTTCGAACAAGACTTGTACGTTCTTGCTCAGTATGTGCAGAGTTTAGCTTGTACATCATTTGTTTATTGCAGACAAAACACGCGCATGCGCGTTTTAACCTCTTACTTTTGTGGCTCGGACTACTATCAAACAGGAGAGAACAACCACGTGGTCTAAATATCACAAAGCTGCCTTGCAAACCTTGTCAGAGTTTAGTGTCTGTTTTACCTTTCAAGGAGGATTTCTTTGAATTTGAGCAGTAACTGTGCATGCACCGTGACGTATGTCCGCTGCCTGAAAGAGATACCGCGTACCGCCGCTCCGAGCGTCTTCCTTTTCTGAAGCAGCGACGGAAAAGCCGATAGAGCGTCGCTTTGAAACCAGCGTTAAGTCCGCAATAGATTATGGGATTTAAAACAACGGATGCTTTGGCCATGACTTCCGGTATGAGGGAGATGTCAGGAGACAGCAGAGACACACCTTTGATGGTCGAGCCAAGACTAAAGGCACAGTATGGCGACCAGCTTATGACGAACGCCACCACAGACGCGACAGTGATTCTTATTGTCCTTCTCTGGATTTCTATCGATCTGCGTTGAGCGCGGTTATTGAGGGGAAGAGGGGCCCGGATGTACCTACGAATCGGAACAGGCAGTCGATAATAAAAAAACCTGCTGATGATATTGAGGGGCGATTTTACAGTTGCTCCATCATAAAATTAAAGGAAATAATATATTAACAGGTTCTTATTAAGAAAAAAAGTGAAAAAAGGAACTATAACGAATGTATTTTTAAATATTTTGTCCGTGTGCACCAAACGGTTTTATTTACATTAAGGATTATTGATAGCGTTACCCAGTTTACATTAAAAGTTGTGACACTAGCTGGAATACGGGCATTGGTAGACTTTGCTTTTGTGAGGCAATACTTCGATTTTATGATTTCAGGTAACAGTAATCCTTAGAAGTTAAAACAGTTAGATTGAAATTTGAGTAAAAACTCATTTCTCTTTTGCAAGTTATACTAAATGTGAAATTTTCTCCTTGTTCTCCGTGAGATTTCACCGTTTCACACACTATATACAAGTGATTTAAAATAAGTAGATACAACGACATGCGGTAAAGCTGCAAAGCCCTATTCCTTTTCTCTGTGCTGTTGGCTTCATGTAGTTGTGCAAATCACTTTTAAACATTCTCAACTTTTTTAAATTAATGAACTACTGTTCGTAATTTAATACGCACTGTTTCTCCTTAAAATTTAATTGAGCCCAAGAACGTTTTTAATTTGCGGATCAGCTCACACCTTTACCCAAAATTTATGCAGTTCCCAACCCAAAGCAAAATAATGTCTTTGAATTAAAATACAAAGTAGTAAAAGTATATTTAACGCCACTTAGCTTTCGATCTGATAATGACACTCGGCGAAGTCGAAGCGTTTTTTAGCTTTTATAAAGCTGTTTAAGAATTTATTAAACTTACAACAAATTTATTTTCTTTAAATGCAAGTGTATAGCCTAGTCTAGAAAGAAGAATCCAATAAAATATGTTTACAAGATGGGCGAGCATCCCCTTAATGGCTCTGACTGTCAGAAGGTTCTCGATCTGTATGTTTGTGACAAAAATAAATGGAATGAAATAGCTCGAAGGCAATCTGTATATTAGAGCCATTTCTTTGTGGGCACTACTCAGCCGTACCACCAGGAAACATTTTAGCGTTCGAACTAAAAGCTTGCCATATTTAGCGCTAGTGCGATCACACCTGGCTTTTGCTTGTGGTCTTTCTTAGCCTCAACCAAAGATGTGTTTCGGTTCAGATTGACTTCAATGTTCTTTAAAAAAGGGCTAAAGGGTGACGGTTTGTCTGTATTGGTTGACAAAAATAACACGGGGCTTAATAAGGTAAAACAAACACAATTTATAAATTTATGGTGTTGAAATTATGCTCTCAAATACGTTTTGCTGTTTAAGTTCCATTTTAACGAGGTGACTACTTGAGTATTCGACACGATACTCGGAAATGTTCTTCTTTCTTGCCTATAAACCGTTGTGTAAGTATGTTTTTGTTTCATTTCAACTCATTTCCTGATTTGATAATGCTGTTTGCTCAGTTGTTTCAAAAATGCATTATCCATACAATAAACTTCTCTTCCTAAAATGATTTAGTGATTAATTTAAATCCTCGTCCACACGAATAAAGTTTCTTTGACACATTCAGTTTTGTGAAAAATTCAATTTTGCGACACATTCAGTTTTTTGTCTCATTCAGTTTTGTGACACATCCAGGTTTGCGACACATTCAGTTTTGTGTGTCATTAAGTTTTGTATCTCATTCAGTTTTGTGACACATCCAGTTTTGTGACACATCCAGTTTTGCGACACATCCAGGTTTGCGACACATTCATTCAGTTTTTTGTCTCATTCAGTTTTGTGACACATTCAATTTGTGACACATCCAGTTTTGCGACACATCCAGGTTTGCGACACATTCAGTTTTGTGTCTCATTCAGTTTTGTGTCTCATTTAGTTTTGTGACACATTCAGTTTTGTGACACATTCAGTTTTGCGACACATCCAATTTTGCGACAACGCACGAGCGACAATAGGAACGACAATAACTTTATTTGCATTTCCTTCTGTGAACAGATTTACAAAACTGGAGATTTGGCGACACATTCAGTTTTGTGACACATCTGACACACTCAGTCTTGCGTCACACTCAGTTTTTGTCACGTTTTCTTCGCACACATGAAAGTTTGCATCAAGTTCGATGTGCACTAAATCATGCGCACTAAAACCGGCGTCCGAGTTCTTTTGTAGCAAAAAAAAACCTTCGAAGAGTGCTTGTAAGGACAACTCAAAAAATATTTCTTCAAAGTTTTTCAAAAAATCAAGCAAAAATAATGTATGTCACAAAAATCGCCTTGTAGATAAAGTTGTTTTGAACAAGAAATAGAACTGCCACAAAAATGTTCACGTGTAGAACGAGCTCAAACAAACAGTAATAAATTGTGATTTTGTATCAGGCCAAATTTCGAGTATAAGTGTTTTCAAAAACTAAATCTTTGTGAAATCGCAAATCTTTGTTTCGCTTACTCTGAGAAAAATGTGTCGACACTCAGCATGTAACGTTCTCGAACTATCTCAACTAAAAACCTGTATTTTTCATTTGAGAGCCCTTCCTGGGGGCCAAAGTACAAATGACAGTTACACAAACCAAGATGCTTTATGTACAACTTGACTAACTAATAACTGATAAGTAATGTTGAAAAGTTTTAGTTTATTCGAAACATTTTGCTTTTACCATCTCAGTAACTTAGATATAAAATTAAAAGAGGTAATTGGTGTTGAAGTTGTTGATAATTAATAAACGGCTTTTTCATTTAGCTGCAACCGCATTCGTTAAAATATGATTTGATGGAGTTACAGTGGTGATAAGTGCATGCAATCTTGAATAACTTGTAACTTTAAAAAATATTCCCAGAAACACCGAAAAAATTCCTTTCAGTATCTGAACTGTGGCTGTTACACTCTGCGTTTGACGCGGTAGAGTTCCGTCGATTGATGGAGAAATGATTTCTACAATCCTCTTGTATACGAATTTCTATTATTAGACTAAGGCTGAAAACTGTTTAGATATTCTCAAATTTTACCTACAAATATTATCGAAAGCATTCTGAAGCAGCACAGCTAGAATTGCTTAATTGTTCTAACTTTTATCAGTTTTTCGAGCTTGAACATTGATAAGAAAAGGGTTAAAGGATTTTTTTGCGGTATACAAGAAGAACTCAAGAATTAAGCAAGTACAATATCAGTTTTTGGTGTTCGATATCAAATATTATTCTCAAACACATTTTGTTGCTTAATGCCGTTTTTGAAAGGGTGACTCCTCGGAGATTTCCACGGTTAAGTGAGAGGTGATTCGATTACAAGATACCGAATTAATCTTCATTCTTACCTGTAAACCATTGTGTAGGAATAGCAGATGACACAGAGAGGAACAACGAAACCACACACGACCAGAAAAACAATGTAAGCGACATCTGCAGCAAGTTGGGAAATCCAATTCGGATGACAACTGACTCCAGATTCCATTGGAATAAACCTGTTCCAGCCAAAGAACGGGGGTGCAGCAAGTGAGATTGATAAAAACCAAACTAAAACAACGAAGACAATCCAGGATTTTCCCTTCTTCTTCCTAAACCTCAGCTGGGTGACGCTTTTGTAGGACATCACACTCATGAAGCTCAGCGAGATGATCGCTACGAAGCCACAAGTTGCACTGATAAACGCAGTCCACTCACAAAGATGTCGATTCGGCAGTTTCCCGAATACATTAGTCTCCTGTCCCACGACACTCAAGGACAAGCTTTGTGGATAACCGAAAAGACAGATCAAGACGTTGGCGGCAGCCAGGTTTATCATCAAAGGTGTGATAGCTCTTCGAAGGTGTTCTTTTTGAAATAAGACCACGATAGTCATAGTGTTTCCAGCGAGGCCCAAAATGATAACTAAGAGCATTACTATCCCGAAAAAGATGCGCTCGTTTCTTTCCATCCTTTTATATACTGCTTTGTGTTTGGCTTTGTTTGTAAAACTTTTTCTCAGTTGTGAGTTTCGCTCCCTTTCTTTACCTCAGAACAGCTAACAAGCGACAACAAAACGATCAAATACGAAGGGATTCGCCGAGTCATTTTCCCGAGACGATTTCCAGTGATCATCCCAGGAAAAAAATTTAGCTATCTAGCCCGAGCCTCAGGTTGTTCCTAAATTGTTCTTATATTTTCCCCAATGTGAGCTTCCTTGTTCTCATAAAGTTGTTCTTATAACAAACAGCCTGTAGCAAGTCTGAATAGCGAGGAATTATGTACAATAGTGCAGAATAAGTATCTTCATCCTCTCATTGCAGGTGCTCCTACTGCGTATGCAAATCTGTGTGCACTTTGCCCGAAGGGCAACTGTAAGAAAGACAACACCAACAAGTTCTATAACTACCAAGGCGCCTTCAAATGCATGTTTGAAGGTGTCGGAGATGTAGCATTCATTAAGCACCTTACCGTCGGAGAAATGGTGCAACAAGGCGGATATGGCAACCTTTCTGATTATGTGTACTTATGCACTGATGGCACCCGCAAAGGTAATTTAATATGCTGTATTGACCAAGTCTATTGGTTTTGATAGATTAGGGTAGGATTTTTTTCTTACAAACTTTTCGTGATTGAATCACCCTTTTTTTGTTGTTAATTTTCATTTTGACAATTAATTTCTTCACATCAATTACAGCATTTTATATCAATGGAAGGGGAAACTTTTATAAATAAATAAAGAAAAAAAGAAAAAAATGGATTAGAGAGAGTAGAAAATTAGCTAGCTAGCTAGCTAGTTAGTAAGTTAGTTGCATTCAGAGTGCATTTCGCCCAATTATTGGTTTTAACTTTCCTTGTATTTTAAATACATATCTTGTAAATGCAGACGGACCATGATAAAACGAACTCCGATGTAGCGAAGTCCCGTTACAACGAAATAAACTTTTTGGGCGCGGCAAAAGTTACAGTAATTTGTATGTCACAACACCCGGATGCAACGAACCCCAATATAACGCAAACCCCGTTTTAACGGACCAAATTTGCGGTCCCAAGGGCAAATTTTATCCCGACATAACGAACTTTTCTCAACTTGCAGCAACTGGATTATCCTTTTTACTGTTCTTTACTTTTGTTGCAACCCTGATGAATCGGAGCTTTACTTTTAATTTGGTAACTTCGTTATATCGGGGTTTCGTTTATAACCCGTTTATAACGAAAATATAACAATTGGACTTAACTCACCTGGTCACTTCGTTGTATCAGGTTTAATTGTAGTTGGTTCTAAAACTTATTAACTTCTTTTAGTAATTTAATCATTTTATTAAGATATTGTTGCTGCCAGGGCGATCAGTGGTTAAAAAGTCAGCCAATGCACAACACGTTGAAAACAATATACACGGCCCGAGCGGCGCTGAAATTCTTCAAAAGAATGAGAACAAATTTCACGGTCGTAGAATTTTTCTTGAATCTTTGCACTCCGCACTGGACAAAACTGTGTAAATGAGCATATGCCATTTCAACGCGCATACATTCTTTTCTCCGGTCCCTTGGGTGCAGCAAGAAGCACAAACAAACAATGTCTTGAACTTTTAACCATTGTCCCCAGAAAAAGATTCAGAGTAAACGAATCAAATATTTGGGAACTTTTACAAAACCTTTTATGCTTTTAACAACTTTTCAATGGCTTCCAATAGCCGTATTATAGTTTTAAGCTCAGATCAGTTCCAACACTTTGGGCTTTTAATAAAAAAGGTTATTACTATTATTATTGATTAATAATAATATTAATAATAATAACAATAACTGTTCTTCTTTTTATTATTATTATTATTATTATTATTATTGATGTTGTTCTTATCATCATCATCATCATCATCATCATTTTTATTGTTATTGTTATTGTTATTATTATTATTTATTATTATTATTATTATTATTGTTATTACTACTATAAACATAAACATTTGATTATTTGTGTCCACAGTTGTCACAGATGACTCATAAGATCG
>JAOBYF010189103.1:0-10507 GCA_025403605.1 Parazoanthus darwini | reverse complement strand
GAGCCACTTGGCTCGGGAAAGGATTTAGATTTAGCTACCCTCATTAAAAAAAGTAATTATTATTGATATCATTATTATTACTTTAATATATTATATATATTATATATTTTATATATTATTGTATTAAAATATTGTTAATATCAAAATTGTTATTATAAGTACGTAGTCACAGTTGTGTTCTAGTAAACAGATACATAGTTGTCGCGCGGCATATCTTAAACGTACCGTGTTGTACGTTTTGCAACTTAAGTGGCTTTAACCCCTAAGAGATACGACGAGCATCACTACCTCTTAAAATGGGATATCTCATCCTCCGAGAAATTGCCTTAGTATCGTTCAAAGTTCCTTCTACGTGATACGATGATCTACGGGCGCGTGTTACCGTACATCTCTCACTGCTTGCCGAGCACTAATCGAGCCAACGTTCTAAACGCGAGAAAAACTTTGTACTTTCTTACGATATTTTCTAAGTACTATATTCATCTTGTAAAAATATGCACGAATAAATCATAGTCAATTGCATTTGAGCAATCAAATAGTTACCAAGTGATTATTGCCAATAAACTTAATTAGGAAAAAAACCGATAATCGAAAATGAAAAATGCCGCCTAATCGCCTCTTTTGGCGAAGATATAAGGAAGACACAAGGAAGAAATAGGTGAGGTAAGGAAGCTTTATTTGCGCCATTTTCAGCTATTGTTAACTAATTTCGAGAAAACGATTATTTATCCTAAACAGAGTTTTATATAACCGACTCAATCACCCATTACTGCTCTACTAGACTAAGTATTCACTTTACGCTTGGCTACCTATGTTTTTTAACTCTTATTAAAATTATCCACGCTTCTACGATCTTACTAGTAAAGTTGGAAAAGTTTCTAAATGTTTTGGCAAAAATAGACAATTTTAGTTAATATAGAAACAGAGGCTCTTTATGCACGGGAAAGAAGTTTTACCTTAATATTCACGCTCATGAAAAAAGGTCCCGTTAACTGGTTTAAGCTCACGTATTTCAAAAACAAAAAAATACGTCATTTTCTGAGGTGACGTCCCTGTTTAATTTTGTTGTAACCATGGCAACCAAAATGAAAGCACGTGACTGTACGTAACTTGGAGTTTAAAGATGAGTTACCACTGTCAAAATGAAGGAGAAACGGACAACCTTCTTTTGAAAACCACAAAGAGGGGTTTAAACAATGCCTACCCCCGTCCCCCCTCCCCTAAACCTCGACGTTTCTCCTAAAAGCTGCAACGTTTTAGGGTTAACTAGCTATGTGAC
This sequence comes from Parazoanthus darwini, assembly GCA_025403605.1. Lineage (NCBI taxonomy): Eukaryota > Metazoa > Cnidaria > Anthozoa > Zoantharia > Parazoanthidae > Parazoanthus > Parazoanthus darwini. The sequence continues at coordinate 9,228 of JAOBYF010189103.1, read as the reverse complement.
TATCTCAGCAACTCTGCTATGCAAAAAAAGTGGTGAAAGTTGTTTCCTTACAGAGCGGTAACCGTTTCAGTTGTCAGAAAAAGCGCAATTTTCGAATTTTGGTCCAAATCCGTATAAAAAATGCTAACTTATGCAGTTATATTACGCCTGAATATGCATAAATTGATGTTCAAACAGCCTATATTCCTTAAGTAGGTGAGAACGCTAGTAACAAATGTTCAAAATGTCATCTATACAGCAAAAATCAGTTGAAAATTCAAAGTGTTTTCTTCCCAAAATTAAAGCAAAATCACGCATGCTGTGTGGAATAATCTGAAACTAACCTTCCTTCAATCTGACTGGCTTAATTCTTAATTCAAAAACTTCTGTTCTGTAGCAGGATGCGCTGTCTGCCATCACATTTCCAAACAAAACATTTCTGTCCTTTTTAAACGTTGTTGTCGGGGCTAAGGTTGTATCACGTACAGCGCAGTCGCAGAAACTGCCATCCCGAGTCTGCTCTCCGCCACGCACTGGTATACACCGCTGTCCGCCAAGATTGCATTGGTAATATTTAAAATTCCACCATTGATTGTCAAACGAGAGCTGAAAAAAGTTCATTTGGTAATTTTCATAAATTATTTACATATATTCGAAGGTAAGATTCGTAAACATCCCAGAAAACATTCTGTAAAAGTGCTTCGAGACAGTTTTTCATTTCCATTGCCACACATCTTTGTGAAAGACTCTTTTGTAGTACACTGTTACGCTAACGTTATAACAATCTGTCGGCTTGTGAACCTTTGTACTCCCAGCTGAAGTTTGTTCACATGGTAAATTGACAGAATTCAAAGTACAGCCTAGTTTGAGAATTCAACTGCATCAAGATTTTTGGTTGCCTTAAAATTGCTTGCATGTTTAACCCTTACTCTAAAAATATTTTAACAGATGGCGCATAAATGTTGTTGACATAATAAAAAATTGCTTAAAATATGCTCATTTTGATGCATAAAAAAAGAAGATCACCGATTAATGTTTGTGTAAAAATGCATCTTCTTTGCATAATTAGGGATTAAAAAAGGCAGTGGTAATGTTCTGTTATTCACATTAAAACTTTGTGATTAGTTGAATCACAAATATTTTAAGCTTGATTTGGATAGCTTAAAAGCTAATGGTTTTAAACCAGAAAACCTTGGATGGGATTGATCTTTTTCCCGATACCGGCAATCTGATGTAAGGCGTAATTAATACACGATTCCTATGGCGCAACTCAATTTGTTCGTAAAGCCGGTTTTCCACTAGGCGAATTTTTTCGCGCAAAGCGAACTTTTTCACCGCAAAAAAATTCGAGCAATCGTGTTTGTATTTTCCTCTACATCAGCGATAATATTAATCTCGATCAATTTTTGTTTTATGGATGATTTGGTGCAAAATTCAAGTCCTTCGTGACTTCCAAATCACCACAAGACGGATTTTAGAATTCTTATTCCTTTGCTCTTTTTTTTGCTGCGAAAAAGTAGAAACTGTTCGTACTCACTTTTTCGAAGAGAAAAGATCCAGCGAAAAATGTGGCGCCTGTTGGAATTAAACTGCGCACGCCTGTACTCGAAAAAATTCGCTTCGCCCGAACAAAAAAGCCTAGTGGAAAACCGGCTTTACTTCACTGTAGATCAAGCAGTTTCAAGCCCATACCTTACTTGGGCTCTTATGCCATTTCGGTACCACTTTGGTGTCAAGGGTCGCCGACCACCGCTGTCCACCTTGCACTGCAGGCTCACATCCTGACCTTCGTCGATCTTTTCTTCAGTCTTCGGCTTGATCACGAGCTTTGGAGGATCTGTTACAAAAACAACCAACGCGGCACTCTTAATTCCTCTTAAGTTCAGTTATCTCACTTGCTAAGTTTCAAGTTTTCAAATTCTCATACGGATGTGCGCATTGAAATACTACTTTAGTGTTACGTAATGTTTAGAATATTACAAATGATAACTTAACGAGGAGACAGATCGAAATAACAACCGCGCATGCGTTGGCGCGCATTTTTTGACGCGCTCATGTTTCTGATTTAATTTTTGATTTTGGCTAAAAGTTAGGGGTGTAGCTGGTTGTACAGGCTAGGGATACGAAGTTTGGATATGTTAAGTCTTTTGCACCCTTCCTAGATTTGGTTAAGAAATCGAAGTATATAACTATGGAGTAAGTTTAGTACCTATCCTAGCAATACATTGTGTGATTTACTGCTCAAGGTAAGGGGAAGTACGTTGCGAACTTATGGTCATCAGCACACACTTCCAATGGTTAAGACAGAAAGATTCAAGAAATGTTTCGTAAGTAGGTGCCTCTTCAAGTTTATTTAGTATTTAGAGTTATGTCTTTATTCCATTGTTGTAAGTTTAAACGACTGATTTGAATACATTTAATAGACTATTACTATTGTTATCAGAAACTGAACTGTAAAATGTTGCCTGTACTTGTTTAGAATTAACCTTCTTTCAGGCAACGGAGGCCTAGCACTTACCATATACCAAGAGTGCCATATCTGGTGATGTCGTTGTGCCGGCTGAGTTTGTAGCAATACATCTATAGCTTCCCTCGTGTTTGCTCTTCTCCGCCTTATCAATTATCAAATGAGCAGGGTACTTGGATGTCGAAAATGAGTTAGTACCATCTACAATCTTGTTTGAGTTGAACTCCCATTCAATGGTTACGTCGGGCCTGAAATGCACGACATAATTTTGGTTTAGTAGTTTGCGACCAATTTAGCTTGGGATCTATTCATTTGAGGACCTGTATAGTTTGGGAGCTGTTCAGTTTTGGACCTGTTTAGTTTGAGAACCTGTTCAATTTGGAACCTGTTTACTTTGGGACCTGTTTAGTTAGGGACCTGTTTAGTTAGGGACCTGTTAAGTTTGGGAACCTGTTTAGTTAGGGACCTGTTTAGTCAGGGACCTGTTTAGTTAGGGACCTGTTAAGTTTGGGAACCTGTTTAGTTTAGGACCTGATCAATTTGGAAGCTGCTTAGTTTAGGACCTGTTGCATATACAATCTGTATGAACATATATATTTTTTTATCTCATCCAGCTTTGACACTACATTACATTACCCACGTAGCTTAGAATCGTCTTATGGTGATTTCAGGTGTAGTTCATTTAGTTGTGGGATCAGAAATACCGAATATAAACAAAATCTGTTGAGGTTATACATTTTTGTTGTTGTTGTTGTTGTTGTTGCTGATAATGTCATAGAACTGGACTCCAGTTTATATCGTAAATTGTTTATCCATCCGACGTTGCCACATAGGATTTCCTAACGCTTAAAGTGATAAGTAGATAGGATCAGGAGAATGTGTCTGTGTTTTTGCACTGGAATCTCATTAAAAGGCCAAATTTCATCAAATAAGAAGTTCTAACTGACTAAACTGTTCCAAAAAATAGAATAGAATTAAATACACAATATTGAATTTACGTGCAGAAAAGCGCGGATGGAAGTTATTTGTGATTCATGAAATTTGATTTCTTGTTTGGCTGAACATAAAGCAAATTTGCCCAAATTAAGAATATTTTTGTTCTTGACGTCGATTCTCACAGATTGTTGCATATGTTTCTTCTTTTGCCACTTCTGTAACATTTTGTTGTATTTAAGGTAGTTCCTTCTAATTTCAAAATGATTTCCATCAATTTGAGATATATACTCTTTTGAAGCAGAAACAAATTACGGCTCTTTCATGGTCGAATGTTATTTTACTGCCGTTGTTTTTTTGCTTTTCAAACCCGTCTTTATAAATGATAACTTGCATTTGCATTTTATTAATAAAATCCCGAGAAAACTAAGTGGATCAGTCTTCAAAAAACTAAAAAACCGCAAAATTAAGCGTCTAGTGAAGAAACTTTAATCTTAAACGTCCAGGGGGGGATCAAATGACCCCCCCAAAAGGTTTTTCCAACCTAAAATTTGTAGCATTGAAGCGATCAAAATGAAACTTTCAGTACCAGAAGTCAGATCATGAACACGTATTTTGACGTTAATTAGATGACGCCATCACATGATTCTCCAAACGAGATTTTTATGACAAAATTTGTCCTAATTTCTGCTTTTCCGTTTTATTCTCAATTGTTTTCCATTTTGAGGCTGTAATTACGTGTTTTCTACTAAGTTCGAGCAAGTTTGCTGCATTTTCGAAAAATCCAAGATGGCGGATATGCTGTGAAACAACCGTTGCCATAGCAATAGTTCTTAATTAAAACTTGATTGTTGTTATGGAAAGTACCTCTTAAAGCTTCTGCGGAGGAGTGAGGATATATGGGTCAAAAGCGGCCAAGAGCAGATTACAGATGACGGTAGTAGAGTATATGGGGTCATTCTTACAAACTTGTTGTGTCTTTTCATTCCCACGCTGCAGTAGTTTTTCAAATCAACTAAGCTGTTAAAATCTCGGCCCCGAAGCAGCTGGAAGCTCAATTTCCTCCCTATTGTTTGTTGAAATTCTCATCGGTGTCCTTTCAACAACTTGATTTTATAAAACTAGCACTGATTTACATTATTATCACACATTATCTATTCATTGAGAACAAGAAAAGTACAATTAAGATGTTTGAAAGAGGAAAACAATAGCTACCGGCTCCCCAAAACTTTGCACACTTCGCCAACGTCTTGCACTGGACGATATAACTCAGTTATAACCCAACCTCTTGAATAGTCAGTAACTTCCTCGAGCAGAATTAGCTGGAGTCACGTGAGTAATGCAACTTTTTGCTAGATCCATTCCCTTGTGGGGGCTAAAAGTAACCACCCGGTCAAAATTGGGCTCACTAAATCAACAAAAACATCACTTTAGTCCTCACGAAGGAATGGATTTAGTAAAAATTTGCATTGGAAAAATGGTATATTAGAGGTCCTGCTCAGATTTCCCACCTGTTTCATATGGAAAAATACGAAGTCAAACTCAAAGCATCACCAACTATGACTTTTCCACCTTTATTCGTGTGAAGTCCGTTTATAAACTTTATTACTGTGGCATCAGACTTACTGTAGAAAAATACGAAGTCAAACTCAAAGCATTACAAACTAAGATTGTTTTAATGATTTTATTCCAGCATTATTGCACCATTTTTAAACCTAGCATTATTGCACCATTTTTAAACCTTTCGTTAACAAACTTTATAACTGCGATATCAGACTTTTTGTACTGTTTTAGCAAGGTCGACAATAATTTTCGCAATCAGGATCGTAGGAGCCGGTTGAGCGGCATTTGCTACAGCACGGTTGTTCAGGTTCTTTGCCTGGTTTAGGGACCACATTACGAACGGACGCATCAAATGCATCGCGAGAAGAAGGGATGTGTGGCATTGAGCTCGATGAACCCAGAATTACCAACAAGCATACAAACGAGATAATGGTAGATTTCATCTAAAAGGAGAGTAGTTAAGTACATGTTAATTTCGCATCAACCCAATCAACGTTTTCACATGTCCGTATTAATTGGCCCCTGTGTCCTTAATCTCCCGTTGTGTCCTTTTGAAAGATTATTGCAAGAAGGAGTGTTTGTCGTTTTACGTCTACTTTCGTGACGATTATTATTCCTCTTTTATTTACTTGTACTTCTTACATTCGCGTTCATCTGCTGCCAAGAATGCTTGACAACTTTTCGCAGTGTTTAACTTAGTTGTAAATTAAAAAAGATACTTAATACATGCTTGTAGAACAGTTACGCATTAACTAGACAGAGTGAATAAGGTAGTAAAACTACACGCCTTTTATAAGAACCAGATAACTCTCGGTGTCTCAATTTTTGCAAACTCAGCTTCAAATTGTTCTTAAATTCTTCCAATTTTCAAACATAAATGAAGAAGTCTACACTCTTTTCCTCCTACACTTTTTTAAGAATGTCTATTTTATTTGGCTCGGAACTGAACTACAAAAACAAACGTCCTTTTTTAGCCTTAGCCTAAGGTATGTTCGTATCAAGTTCTTAATTAATTTTTACATTAATTTCATGTTCAACCTCTTTTCATGTTACAGAAACGTGCCGTTAGAAGAACAACTTTCTCTAAATTTGATGCCCATTCCAGTCCTTTTTTCAAACAAACTGGCATATTAAAATGTTTCAAACTTGTTATACCTGCAACATCAGCTTGTTCATGTTTGAATTTCACAATAAATTACTTCCCAGAGTTTTTGATACCTGTTTTTGCCCAATAAGCACAACTCATAACTATAAACCAAGCCTATCTTCAAAGTACGTATTCTCGCTTCCAAGAGCACGAATTTATTACGGAATAATTAATATACGCTTTCCTGGAGTCAAAGTATGGAGCTCACTCGAACCTGACATGAAATCATGACTATAACCCAGTTTAACTTCAAAATACTAAGTTAGCCTGAACGAACTTCATAGACTCTTTATGTTCACTGAGTACTCAGTGTTGATGCTGTTACGTATGTTTAGTGCCCTTGTACCATTATTACTTGTTTTCTTCTGCTTGTTCTTATTGTTTCTAATTTTATGTACCGAATTAACTTAGTCGATTCCTTCGATCACTGACTACATGAATTGCTAAACTTCTATGGTTATTTCTGGCGATCAGAATCCACTTTTAAAAATCTGTTTCAACTTTTTTTTAAACTTACAGTTGTACAATTCTGGCTGAATAAAATACTTATTGTTGTTTTTGCGATCGATAACCTGCATCGCTTGATTGGTTGATGCGGTACATTTGGTATCAAAATCAGTACTTACCTTCAAATTGTTCAAGTTCAAAAGATAATGGTTTGTTGTAGTGGAAGTTGACTGTATCCACGTATGAACAGTATGCAGACCAAAACTGTGATGAAAGGTTAAGAGCAGGAATATTAGATAATGGCAAACTGCTTGTGTCAGTAGTGAACCACTGAATACAGCTGATCGTTCCATGGACATTGCGTCGATTTTTAATCTTAATATACATTTAGAAGAAAAAGAACATGAGCGAACATTTGGCAAATGAACCCGCAGGTTTTAACAGTCTACCCCCTATTACTTAAATTCTTCCTTGGGTACCAGTTCTTCTAAATTCCACCTAATCAAAAGAAGGCTAATCGCTCTCAAATGCACATCATGCCGTTTTTCCTCATTCAAACCAGTTCTTAACAAGAAAACGAGTAACTGAATGTTGTTTTGAGCAAAGGTGTGACGATCCTGAAAATCTCGGCACTTCTTCTTTGAGCAGGATAAATTATTTAGTTGAATTTTTGCGAATTAATATGTTTCATTGTAGTAATTTACTATTAGAAGAACAAAAACAGACAAACTAACAAGAAGATGGGCCTACTTACCACTGCTTTCGTGACTCTGAGCAACTGACTACTACTGTTTAGAAACTGTGTCTTTAGCAGAACGCATTGCTAAGCTGCATATTTGCAATTTAATTAGCCATTAGAAAGTTGGTCGAAAAGATTGAACGATAAGCAGAGACAGAACCAGAAATTTTAAAAAGGAAGGGCCGGAAACCTTATTCTAGAAAAAAGAGGCCGGAAAACAGCATTTGGAAAGTAATTTCGGTGGTTTTCTCTTAAATCTTTTGTAAATATCTTGAAAAAGGGGGGAGCCCGACCGGTTCCTCTCCTAAATCCTCGCTTGATAAGCCTCAGCGTGGTTTACGAGTTGACTTTTTGTTTGTAGTCTGTCGAAATAGATCTATAAAGTTTAGTCAAGCTAACTGTTAGTCGCGATAAACGCAACTGTGCTAGATAAGTAATTTTACCTTAAATGTGTGTAAATGTTTTGATATCAGTAAAAGTTAAATGCGTGCCAAATGTTATCATGCCATCTTCTCGGTTGTCATTTCTTTTAGTCTGCAGGAATTGTTAATAGTTTCGGTCCATTTAAAATACCTATTACCGAGCAACTTCTTAAGTAAACGATCCCACGATTTTTTTTTTATTCATTTATCGATATTTATTTATTTGCACTAAAATCGAAGCTTTTATTTCTCGCTGTAAAGCGTGTGTTCTCTGAGACAAACAAAATATCTGAACAACTAGTAACTGTGTCCGGTGTAAAAATTACGTTCACCAGGGGAGATCTTTGCAGCTAGGACAAGTACATTTGAAAATACCTAATCTAAATAGTGCGGCATAACAAACAGAATTAATTGCTAATATTATACATTGGAATTGTGCGTCAGTCAGTAATGAAGGTATAGCAACATTTTATCTGCTTCTAATTTTACTTGTGTATTCAACAGTTCTTTCGGTCATGGTTTTCACAATTGCTTAATGAAAACCTTCAAAATACTGTAGCTGTTCAATGTAAATGTATTAGCAAAGCATGGCTTCTAAAAGACTATAACATGAAACACACTATAACAACTGACATAGCCTTGACAGGTGTTGGTAAAGAGACTACATGCGATGAATAGTTCTACTTGAGGAATAATTCCCCTTGTGCAGAATGCTGGAGTTGTAACTACAACTTAGTTTTTTAAGTCAACAACACTGACAGCGCCTTTTTTGAGAAGTGAACTTTCCGGCAGGAAAATATTTGAGCTGCATTCTTTTGTTAGGTTTATAGGATACTAATTAATACTTCCTTGCAGATAAAGATATATTCCTATTATTCCTACTGTCTGTTTTATATGGAAAATCCTCCTTTCGAGGTCAAAGCAGCTGGAGCTAAAAACTGTTGCAGCGTTTTCAAACCTCGAATGACTCGTTTACAGACTTTATAACTACGATGTCAGAATTTATATTTTAGCAACACCGACGAAAATACATTTTGTAGACTGAACCAGGATTGTAGTCGGCTGAGCATTTGCTACACGGCACGATCATGGAGGTTCTTTGTTTGCTCCAGGACCACCAAAGCATAAAGGGATTAATTCAAGCAAATCAGGAACGGACACACGGAATGCATCACGGGAAGAAGAAAAGTACAGCATGGAGCTTGACAAACCCAGAACTACCAACAAGCATACGAACGAGATAATGGTAGATTTCATCATAGAAAAGAGGAAATTTTACAAATAAAATTATATTATAAATTTTATTATCACCCATTACGTATCGTTTGTTATAGTGTGCCTTTTAGAAGCCTATTTACAAGTTTTTGTAGTTGCATGTCTTTTTTGTGACAAACATTATTCCTCTTACTTATTGATTTAATTTATTTATTTATTGAACATCTTGCAAACCGGCTTGTTTATGTGCTTTTCTGAAGCAAAGAAAATGTGACAGCTTTCAAATGTACTGGAAATTACTGAATAAAATAGTTGT